>JAPYZJ010000360.1:0-59770 GCA_030522765.1 Ophioninae sp. B BG-2022a
AAGCATTTTGAAGAGAAAATCATAACGAAGAGATTGAGCACAGACTGGAGTGCCAAATCCTAAAGGAAAAAAAGTTACCGATGATTTAGTGAAAAAACTTTTTTTTTCCAAAAACCCAAAAAAAACTTGGATTTTTAATATTTTGTTTACAAGTCTATTTCAATGTAATTTTATCCCCTGAGCACGAGTCTACCATTCATTTCTCCCAAAACTCAAAATTTCCAAGAAAAAATCGTAAAAATCTTCTAAAAACACGATTTTTGTTGCTGTGCGCAGTGCTTTCGACAAAAATTCGTTGATATTCGAAATTTCCCATTGGATAGACCCCCAAAACTGTTTCAGAATCGAAAAAAAAACGTTCGACCGTCTTACCTAGGCATATCGAAGGCTTTTTTGTCCTGAAGCGAATTCACCACCCACCTTGAAATTTGCAATTTTCAGACCTCAATAAAATTTAGAAAAATAAATAATTTTTCACAAAAAATTGATACCTATAAATTATTGTTTACGACAATATTGTCACAATTTCGACATACGATAATACTGGATTTTCTTTTTTTTCTCAATCCAAAATTTTTGTTCTCTTTTTTTTTTAGTTTAATTTTCGTATCTATAGTTCCTTTCTCCGCTTTCTGAAATTCGCGGGAGGGCCGTGAGTGCGAACTTTCTGAATAATTTACGGCAGTTCGTGTCTCGGCGCGTCGAAACTCGACACACACTGATGTCACACCGATCTCACCGATCGTTCGATCATTTGATAGAAATAGATCACTCGAGCGAAGATTTCGAACGGCCAAGACCGAACACGCACGAATGGACGAATGAGCGGTTAATCGATCGCGCGAAGATCTCATCGGTCGTTCGCATTGCGAATATTAATATTCTCTCGGCTGGCACGATTCGATACAAGCGATTAAAGACAATCCGATCTTGGACGTAACGTACGAGCGGATGCCACGTGTGCCAAAGAGATTAACCACCAGAAGAGTGAAAGAGGGGGGGGGGGGAATTGGTCAGATTAGAAATGGCACGTTCACGTTTTTTTTTTTTTAGTGAAATTTGATTACTTGCGATACCGAGAGGCTGGAAAGGGGAAGTGGAGAATTCGTTTCGAGAAATCGAAAAATTGACGATTGTCGAATAATTATTAATGGCAAATATTTGCTATTAATTAATGTTGATATTATTAATTAATTCTTTAATTAATGTTGATTTTTATTATTAAAATTGATTATTAATTTAAACATTAAAAATTGAAATTTAAAATACTAAATATTAAATCTTCAATATTAAAAATTCACTAATTCACGAATAATAATCAATGGCAAATATTTTAATTTGTTAAGGATTATTGTGAACTTTCAATTATTTTAAATTGAAAATTATTGAGCATATATTTATATTTGTTAAAAAATGATTGTTAATTTATATTTATCGAACGTTGAGAATTACTAACCATGTCTTATCGTAAATCGTTATTATCTATGAAAAAGCGTTATTCATAAATAACTATTTTTGGTCGCCAGGTAGTCTCTATTGGATATCATTGTTTTATCGGTGATAGTTATTTGCAAAGAATTTTTCAGTAAGTATTATTACTGCCAATTATTCAGGGAAATGGAAAAATTCAACGATTATTGTTTTTTCTTACGAAGAACTATTCGGATAATAGTAGTCCATAAAAAATTCCTGTTAAATCTGAACTAATGATTATTCTATTTTACAATAATTTTCAAACTTCATAGATTGTACCCCAAGTTAAAATAAATAATTCTACTCTTTAAAAAATATAAACGACCAGTTAATTACAAGAACCAACGATTCAACGTTGATAAATCTTTACCTTCTGTTAACCTCTTCCATTATTCGTTCACTTTTCACAATCGGTATCGATATACACACATATATTTGTACTTATATACAAATACATATAGAAGTACAGACATGGTACTGTTTTCGATCATTAACTGCGATTCGGAAGATATTACTCTCCGTTTGTCTCCCTTTCCCCTTACGGTCAGGGACGATCAACCAAAAACGGGTTGACGTATGCAAAGGAGGCAAAAGCCGGGTTGGGTTTAAGGTGGGTAGTCAAGAGGGAAAAAGAACAAAAAGAGAGAGACTGGAAAGGGTTAACGAAAGTGGGACGCTGGACGGTTGCCACTTGCCGAAAATAGTGATCATTATATTGCGTGTATGCTTATATTCGTAAAGAAGAAATATAGTTACAACGTTTCGAGATCTTTCTCCCCCAACCGCCCCTCTCCCTCTCTCTCTTTCTCTCTCTCTGGTGCATATTTCGAATGAGTCGAGTTCTTTTAAAACGGCCCTCAATTATCGCATTATCGTACTGATCTCCGTATACACGAAGGAAGACTATAAAAAGAGACAAAGAAAGAAGGGGGGGGGGGGAGGATGAGAAAAACTGAGCCCCGGGTGAAGTAAAGGTGGTGCAAATATACAGCTATATATATATTTTTTTTTCTTTTTATTAAATAAAATATAATTATTTAATTTCATTAAATAATTATAATTATTAAAATATAATTTGTCAAAAAAATCATTATATAATGTTGTTAAAAATTAAAATTATTATTGTATTACCCAAATAAACCCAAACAAACATTGAAATATATGTATATTTCAATGTTTGGGTTTGTTTGGGTAATACAAACAATTTACGATGTATATTTATATAGTAAAAATTATTATTATACATGGAAGGATTTAAAAGGTATTGCAAATATTTCATTAAAAAATAATTTGTCAAAAAAATCATTACATAATGTTGTTAAAAATTAAAATTTTTATTGTATTACCCTAACAAACCCAAACAAACATTGATACATATATATGTATATTTCAATGTTTGTTTGGGTTTTTGTGGGTAATATAATATTAATAGAAAACAAAAAAATTTTTTTTTTCCAACAAGTAAGAAAATAGTGGGTATTTTCCTTTCTGGTTTTTAGGGACACCCTGTATATACATAAACAACGTTGAGGGAGGTCCTCGTGACGAATCAATTCGTCGTTACAGGGTCGCGATTATTCATCCGAATCGATCGATTTTTCACGTTCAATTCGCGCCAGAAAAAAATATGAGCGTTGGATCCTCAGGCGACTCGGCATTATATTACCCAATGCAATGTCGAGTCGCTTGAGGAACCAGCGCTCATATTTTTTGAAAAAATGATAATCGTATCCGCGATGTTTATTCGATCGACATCGACAGTAAAAAATTGAAAATTTTTATTTATCAAGGACAAAACACTTTTTTCGTAAAAATAAAAGCATGAAGCCCTGCGTCTATGAATTCTACGGAGATTGATGCTCGATTTTTTTTTTTCGACCGAAACGGCGACGAGAAAACCGATTTTGAAAATTCAATGGATTCGCAATGCTCGCTGGCCGGAGGGAATTAAACCCGTTGCGGTACGTTACCAACCGGATGAATCCGCAGAGAGTTGTTGTTACCTCATGTTATTTATTGTGGTCGCCCGAATCACTTGAAGAGTATCGTTACAGGGAGAGCAAAATAAACGTCGGCCGGGGGAAATTTAACTCCCCGGCAATTACTCGGCCTCGTAAAGCTCGCTATATTTTTTTTTCATAATCGTCCGCACTCACGTGTATCCGTATCTGTCGGTCGAATTTTTTATGCGAGAACGAAAAGCTTGTTGCAAGTAACGACAGAGAAGGGCGTGGTCTCCGAAAGTGCATTTAAAAATTAAACGATAAAACATTCTTCAACAAATTTTTCTTGTTCGAAAAAGCAATATAGGATTTTTCCCAAAATTTTATTTTAACAACAAAAATTTTCCGATCGAAAAAAAAATAGAAATCGAATTAAAAAAAATGATTAAACATCGATCCCCAAATGTTTTCTTTAATAACAAAAATCAGGCGATCGATGATAACCGATATCAATTTTCGAAAAAAAAAGTAAATATTTTGTACTTGATTAAACAATATAATAATATTGATAAAATGAATAAGAAAAAATAATAATCTCGATATAAATAATTTACAGGTAACGGGCAGAAAAAAGACGAAGGATTACAGTTTTTTTTAACTACAAGAATGCACGTGCGTATATATAACACTAGGACATGTAATGTAATAAGAGCACGCAAGGATGGATTAAGTAACGATACATTTTAGGGTGTGGTCCTCACGATCGCGTTGGAAAAAAAATGAATAAATTACACGTCGATCATCAAATTTTCGATATTCAAGCGATTACTTAATATCGCACCGGTCAGCAGTGCCCCAGAAACGGCTTCGACTTTTTCTTCTCCAGCTACATTTTTGCGCGTGTTTACACGCTCCTTTATGTATGCAAATGTCACATCCGGCTGTAAAGGACTTTCCAATAAATATGTATTCACCCAAATGTTCACTAGATAACATTTAAAAAAGGTTTTAAAAATTGTTTTTAAAACTTAGGTTGTTTGGGTTTGTTCGTAACGTAATAAATTTCACTATTATTATTATTATTTGTTACTAATAACAATAAATTGTATTATTATTATTTAACTAGCAAAGAAAATAACTAAGAAACTAAGAAACAAAGTAAGTAAGTAACCAAAATAAATATAAAAATAAACAAATAAAACTAATTACTTGTTATAAAAAATAATCATTGTTCTTATCGTTATTTATAAATAATCAAAACTTTTGAATAAATATTTTAATGAACAAGTGACCCTCGAACCAACCCGATCATTAGAAACCGGCGTGGGCCGATTCAATCAAGCCCACGCGGCAAAACATTTCCAGCATCAAGCCCATTCCAATCCAGCCAAACCCAAACCTGGAGAAAGAGAACGAAGGCTACGAAATAATTTGAAGACACGTGTGCTCATTGGAACGAATATTTATTAAAAGGCTTCCAAGTTGAGAACTTAGAAGGGAAGTTCATACGTTTCGTACAATAAATAGTGTATGGACAGTGGCGTGGCGGTGTTGGCCGATAGGGCTGGTTCAGTGGTAGTAAGCGGGTGCGGCGAGCTTGGCTACGGCGGGTGCGGCGTAGGTGGCGTGGGCGTAGGCAGGCGCGGCGTACGCGTGCGCGACAGGCGCGGCGTAGGCTTGAGCGACAGGCGCGGCGTAGGCATGCGCGACCGGCGTGGCGTAGGCAGGCGCGACCGGCGTGGCGTAGGCATGCGCGACAGGCGCGGCGTAGGCATGCGCGACAGGCGCGGCATAGGCGTGGCCAACTGGGGCAGCGTACGCATGCGCGACCGGGGCGGCATAAGTGGCGATCGGCGCGGCGTGAACGGCCTTGACAGCGAGTGGCGCGGCAACGGCTTTTATCGCCACCGGCGCGGCAACGGCTTTCACGGCCACTTGGCCGGGCTCTTTGCGAACGACAGCGTTGAAACCATTGACCGGATCGGCTGTGTAGTCAACCACACGGCGCGTACCGTCCGACTCGAGAAGAGAGTAACTGCCCTGGACTACGTCACCGTCACGGCTCTCCTGTTGACTCTTGAAATCACCGGTCAAAGAGTCCTGCACGTCGTAAGCGTAATTGTACTGGGGATGGGGGTCGTAATCGGCATCCACCGTCTTCGTTAGCACCTTCGCGACTGGCGCTGCGGCGTAGGCGAGCGGCGCCGCCGCAGCGTACGTCGCTGGTCCTGCCGGAATCAAACCGGCGTTCGCTGCGGCCACGAGGGCGAACAGGGTTACGAACTGCACAGAGAAAATTTATGGTTTTTTTTTACTACTATATTATGGTATAGTATAGTACTATAGGTTTTTTAAAAATACTAGTTATGGTATAGTAAAAAATGTTGTTTAGCAAAATATAGTTGTTTCATTGTTGATAGATTGTTTATAAAAATTGTTGTGGAATAGTTCATGGATAGTTTTGGAAAATTATTGATGAATAGTTTGGTTTAAATTATTATCAAAATTTCGATATTTACTCGCTCGATAGTTCTAGATTGAAAAAGTTAATAAATAAAAATGAAAGTTTCTTTATTTACTAGCTCCATCGTTATAAATTGAAACAGTTGAAATTAACAATCAGAATTTCATGAGTTACTAGCTCGATCGTTCAAAATTGAAAAATTTAATAAACAAAAACCGAAATTCTATAATTCACCAGCTCGATCGTTCCAAATTGAAAAAGTTGGAAAAATGAAGCCAAAATTGCAATCCGTTACATCGGATGTGTCCGATAAAAGAAATTGATGAAAAAAAAAGAGAAAAATGTCGTATAGAAGTGGACATTGAGATACGTAGTGGAGATTGAGAGAACGAACCTTGAAAGCCATGACTGAAGTGGATTCGATTGGATCGACTTGTAGCTCAGTGATGTCTTACGTTGATCAAGCGCGTACCTTATATACCCGAAGCACATGGGACAAAGAGTCCCCTCCCCTGTCCCTCGGTTCTTTGCAAGAATCCGGAGAGAGAAAGAGGGAAAGACAGAGGCGATCCAAGCCCAAACGCACATACGATACTTTCGAAGTTCATATCGGCGGAAATTGGCTCTTGAACTTGGCCGGATGTGTGGTCCCCTCTTTCTTGGCGAGTCTCCGCGATAAATTCGCTTCGCTTTTGCCTACCGTTTTTTTCTTCGCCTGGGAATAAAGGCAGAAGGACACTCGCGTACTTCTTGCCCCCTGTGCGTTTCCCAGGGTCGGTGAGAGTCCACCGTTCAACGCTGCTGTGCTTCTATTACCTACGGAATTTAATGCTCCATTCGAGTCATGAATCCCGCTCCCCCTGGAAAACGACATCCCGATATTTAACACCTCATTTCGGATAATCTCACGCGCACCCACTTAAATCCTACCAACGAGCCTCCGGGACGATCTCCGAGTATACGATGCTTCTTCTTTTTTAATTATCTTATTTATTCCTCGCTGCGATTTTTTTTTCATTGCACACGTTATGCTGGCTTGAATTTTTTTTTTTCGTGTCATCTATTGCTTCATTTTGTACTGTTTACTCGTGGGTTGATAACGATCCCTTTTTCAGATTTACGTCGCGTTAAATAATTTTTTTTTATTTGTTTATCCTCGTGTCACGATTTTTTTATTAAATTAAATGAAATAAATTTAATTAATTTAAATAGTATTATATAACCATTTAATTAAATAGTTATATAATAAATTAATTAAATTAAATTAATTAAATTTAATTAAATAGTAAATTATTTTTTGTTCTCGCGTTAATAATAAAAAAAAATGTTATTCCTTTATTGATAACGATCTTTTTTCGTATTAAGAATTTTTATTGTTTTCTTTTCGTCCTCATGTAGAAAACCTTCTTCGTTCTATTTTTTAACCTCACATCGATTATCAATCTTTCAATCATCAAGTGTTTTTTATTGCAGTTTCCATACAAAGCAACGCTGGTCTGGGCCGATACTTGGGCAGGTGACCGTGTCTCTAAGGAACTGGAAATAATAACGTGAAAAAGATGGGATAAAAGTGAAAGGGATGGTATCCTAAAAGCGTGCAAGGGGCATACAAAGGGACATTGGAAAAATACGTGAACTTTTGTATAAAAATACGTGAAGTTTTTTTTCATTATCATTAAAAACACAAGTTTATTTTTCATTATCATTAAAAACACAAGTTTTTTTTTCATTATCATTAAAAACACAAGTTTATTTTTCATTATCATAAAAAACACAAGTTTATTTTTCATTATCATTAAAAACCAAAGTTTTTTTTTCTTCCAAGCCTTTTTTCATTGTCCTGTTTTTCTCCCCCAGCCTTCCGATCTTTTTTTTTCTCCTCCACCTTCTTCCTCCCGACTAAATCTCGTTCAATTATTACACAGCTTCACACTGCGCGATTTCTTGTCGCATTAATTCGCGACACGATATTCTTATCTCTTACGAAAAAAAAAAATGAAAGAGAGAAAGAATCAAAAAAAAAAAAGATAGCAAAATGAAAAGTGGAGCGGATACTTTCGTGTGTTACGAGAACACGAGGAGATACAGAGAGAGAGAAAGAGAGAGAGAGAGAGAGAGAGATCCATCGGTGTCTGTCATTCAACCGATTTGGACCACGTATTTTGCCTTCGTTTAATTCACTTTGTATGTTTAACCGTGTTAAAATGGACCCCGCGCGTGTCCGCACCCGAAATTCAACTTTCGACGTACATCTGTCTCACTCTACCTGCGATCTTTTATTCCCCGTTCTAGATACGACCCACACTCGAATTATTCGTCTCCTATACCAGCAGTGATATCTAAAAATGGTTACGGCGATCGACGTTGCGTTAGTGACAGCAAAAGAAAATAAGTCACTAATTGGGGACTCAAAGAAAACCCTAATTAAAAATAAATCAAATATCAACATTTTTTGCTCTATTTTTTCCGAAACGCAATTCTTTCTCCCTTTTTTTATGATCTGCAATTTTTTCTCTCTTTTTTTCTGATTTGCAATTTTTTCTCTCTTTGTTTTTCTCTTCTGCAATTTTTTCTCTTTTTTTTCTGATCTGCAATTTTTTTTTCTCCTTTCATTCTCATCCGCAATTTTTGTCCTCTCTTCTGTAGCTCTTTTTCGGTATCAAGTCCCTCATAAAGTTTTTACTATATTAGTTTAGGTTTGTTTGGTTTTTTTTCGCAACTCATTTTGTTTTCAATTTTTTACTTCAAAATAATCAATTATAATATTATTTTGTTTCTTCAATTCTTTATTTAAAAGAACGATCAGTCCTACAATTATTTATCGATTCTTCGACTTGCAAAAAAGAAACAAATAAAATTTTTACCCCAAAAAGAAAAAAACAAATAAACAAAAATAAAATTGAGAAAAAATGTTTCTCTCAATTTTCGTCGTCTCGATGTCTTTCATGTGCATTTATTCGTAACGAAGATCTCATTAAAGGCGTTCACGAGAAATAAACGTGAAAGCTTTTCCTTCATAGCGTTCGAGCGGTTGGCGACAATTAAGCGCGGAACCAGGTGGTGTTTCGCCGGAGGGCATCCTTGCGCCTGAGTATTCCCGATGACCCTGGTAGTCTCCGGATCCGGTTGGCTCGACCCCGACGACGTTGCTGCTCGATCCTCATCGCCCTCGAACGTTCGGATATTTCGAAACCCCTTAAAAGTAGCTCGATCGAGTTTCCGGGCTGCCTTGATTGACGAGGAAAAATCATTCGTTTTCTACGCGCAAAGTGTTTCGTCGATTTAAAAAAAAAAAACTCGAAAAAGAAAAGGCGAAAAAAAAAAAGAAATTTCGGATTACGCGCTCGGGGGAAATGTAACACCTGCGGAGTCGAAGAAACGGGAGAGCACCTTCGCGGCAGGCCTGATTGAATATTTATCAGGAGAAATGTGTGTGCTCGGTCACGGTTCGACTGAACGTTGTGACGACTCGAAGGAAAAGACGCGAATCGTCCGATCGATTTTTTCTCTCTTTCTCTCTCTTCTTTTCTTTTTCTTTTTTTTTCATTTTTCTTTTTAAATACTCTTTTTTGGGTTTTTAATTAACTAGCATATTTCTATTAGTAATCCTAGTTTCCTCTCTTTGTTTCCTAGTTTCTCCTATTTTATCGTATTACACCCAGATTGTTGTTAGTCTCTAGTTTAATTTTAATTTTATATCATTAAACTTGACGTAAACTTAAAACTTAAATTAAACTCAAAGCTTAACTTAACTAAAACTGAAGTTAAAAGTTCATTTTTAGTTATATTTTATTTATCTTTTAGTCAATTCTTGCGGTTAGACTAAACTTTTTTAATCATTTTTGCGTTTTTAGATTTAAACTGGTTTATATTGATTTATATAGCATTTTTTTCGTATTTCTGTTATATTATATTTAGTTATTAATTTGTGAAATTTGTAGATCTTTATTTCGTGAACACTTTTTGTTTTTCTTAAATTGCCGGAAAATTTGTGTACCAAGGCATAATAAAATCTATCATGATCATCATTTTCTCTCCATCACTAACCTCTTCCTTTTTTCTCTTCCCATTTTCTCGTCGTTGCCGATTCTCTGTTCTTTCTTTGCTTTCTTTCGATGAGAACGGGGCTTACCGCGATCTATGGCAATCCTGTACTCGAGTTATACAAGATACCCGTGAGCTCACGCTACAGTTTTACGCACGCGACTATCAGAATCCAGAATCGAACGGAATACGATGCTGGTGTATCGGGCCTCCTCGCGCGTATAGAATTCGTGACATTCGTAATCAACGCCGTAGCCGTACGGACTTGGAATTGCTCGGTTTGAGCTCGGAAAAAAGCCAGCTGATGATGATTATCGAACTCTTAATTACTGATACAATTGGCGAATTAATTAACCAGTTCATCAGTAAACTGGTATTGAATGATTTATAGGGATTTATGGTATTGATAGTTATTAATAATTACTAATAATTATAATGGATGAATAATTCGATTATTATTAATTAATATATATATATATATATATTCATTATAACTAATAACAATGGTCATATTACGTTGATTAATAATTTATTAATGAATAAATTCATCAGTATTAATTAATAATAATTAATCATATTTATTATAATTATTAAAACTTCATATTATTAATAGTTATTAATAATATAATTTTCTATTGTTACTTATTCTAAATATTAAATTTCCAGTGGAATCGTTTGAAATATCGCATAATATTTCAAAAATTGACAGAATTCGAATTTTTCGTAATACGAGATATCAATTTGGTTGAATGATATCCCGAGTACTTGAAATTATCATTTTCAATTCCAAGAATACATTCGAGATCTCAAATTCGTTTTTCGTACGGATCGAAAACAACAGAAAAAATTTTCGTAATACGAGATATCAATTTGGTTGAATGATATCCCGAGTACTTGAAATTCTCATTTTCAATTCCAAGAATACATTCGAGATCTCAAATTCGTTTTTCGTACGAATAAAAAAAAACCTTCGTGTCGTATCGAGGAATTCAAATATTTCCAGGCCGTTTCGTGAGGCTTATCGAATTGACGAGAGAAAAATTGAAATTCGGTAACTCGTGACAAGGACGGTGGCCGCGAGAGATCGCGGTCCACGGGAGACAGTGAACGAAAAAAAAAAAAAGAAGAAAAGAAAGAAAGAAAAAGTAACGGGAGACGGGCCCTCAGCGGACGGGGACCGTCAACCGTTTGGGTGTGGTCACCCACCGATTCCTTGCCCAATTTTACGAATAACCCTCTCATCGGACTGGCGTGTTAAAATTTTTGGCCGAGGCTTGACCGTACGCCAGCGAAACGGGTGATGGTCGATTGTCCCGGTTACGTCAGGAGTCTCTCTCTCCCTCTCTGTATCACTCTCTATGGGGGTAGGCCCGTTGAGATACCGCCTCGAGACCCGGTGTATATAAGCCGAAATTACGAGAACGAAAGGCATCACTCGCTTCTAGACTCACCGAGATCAACCGTCACTAACCCAAAAAAAAAAACGCTACAATGGCATTCAAGGTAAAACAAAAATAATGACGTTTTTTTTCGAAACACTTACAAATTCGAAAATTGTCGAAAAGCTTATTGCGAGCCAAAGAGAGTGCGAGACAAATAGGATTCCCTCGAAAACGAAATCTCGTGTTTCGAAACGATTCAATCAAGTCCGTGCGATTCTTTTTGCGACGGGTTGTTAATTGTCGTAATGATAACTGTCAACTGTCATAAAAGAGCTGACGATAAAGGGCTAGCAAATGTCATTGGGATGACGGGTGTCGACTGTCACTGAGACAACTGTCAACTGTCATTAGGACAACCAAGTGTCAATTGTTAATAAGGACAACCAACTGTCAACTGTCATTAAACGTGCCAACTGTCAACTGTCATTGAGCCTGCCAACTGTCAACTGTCATTAAGCCTGCCAACTGTCAACTGTCATTAAGCCTGCCAACTGTCAACTGTCATTAAGCCTGCCAACTGTCAACTGTAAGCCTGCCAACTGTCAACTGTCATTAGCACGTGCTGTCAATTTTCAAAATTCACCCGTTTCGCATTTTCTGTTCGCAGTTCATCAGCTTCTTCGCTCTGGTGGCCGCGGCGAACGCCGGTTTGATACCGGCCGCTCCAGCGGCGTACGCAGCGGCTCCTCTCGCATACGCAACTCCGGTGGCGAAAACGATCGTCGCGAAGACGATCGACGCCGATTACGACGCCCATCCTCAGTACAATTACGGCTATGACGTTCACGACTCGCTGACCGGTGACGTGAAGAGCCAACACGAGAGCCGCGATGGTGACGTTGTCCAAGGAAGCTACAGCCTTATCGAAGCCGACGGCTCCCGTCGCGTCGTCGACTACACCGCCGATCCCGTCAACGGTTTCAACGCTGTTGTACACAAAGAACCCGCTCAGCTCGCCGTCAAGGCCGTTCACGCTGCACCACTCGCTGTCAAGGCCGTTCACGCTGCACCGGTCGCCTACGCTGCTGCCCCCATCGCTCATCACCCTGCACCTCTCGCGTACGCTGCTGCCCCCATCGCACACCAACCAGCTCCCTTCGCATACGCCGCTGCACCGATCGCCCACCACGCTGCGCCACTTGCCTACGCCGCACCCGCTTACACCCACGCCACTCCGGTCGCTTACGCCGCACCCGCCCTCTATCACCACTAGAACGATTATTCACATCGAACGAATAAAGCCATTCATAGCATAAATTATTCACGGTTTTCTTAATTTTCTTTACCCCAACCGATGGAGCTTCCATTCGAAGTCTCGTGATTTTTTTTATTTAGTTTTTGTTCACCAGGATGTCTTGGATTTTTATATCCAATTGTCGTGATTAATTATTCACGGTTTTCTTATTTTTCTTTACCCGAACCGATGGAGCTTTAATTCGAAGTCTTGTGATTTTTTTATTTAGTTTTTGTTCACCAGGATGCCCTGGATTTTTATTGCCAATTGTCGTGATTAATTATTCACGGTTTTCTTATTTTTCATTACTCGAACCGATGGATCTTCAATCCCAATTCTCGTGTTAAATTATTTGCAGTTTCTTTATTTTTCGTTACCTGCTGGATCTTCAAGCCCAACTATCGTGATCAAATATATTCTTGATTTTTAATTCAATTTTTATTCACCAGGGTGCGGGATTTTCTATTCAATTTCTCGAAGCCATAGAGTCTAGCTTTTCCTAGGGATTTTCTTTGGGAACCTAAACGAACTCAGGGGATTCTTTTCTCCTAGGGATTTTATATTTCGGAGGGTGAACTCCAATGACGCTGATATGGAAGAGTTTCAACTTGGGTTTGTTCCAGTGGGCCGCACCCCCTCCCAGCATTCGCCGGAACTAAATGTCACAAATACCGGACGATATTTTCTCGTAATCGTAAACAAATACCTACAAAATGTAGATTACTACGGATCGCCTAAAATATGTGTCAGAATCAAATGTTCGAGGTCTCGAAATCTGTGTTTTTAATATAGCTACGCAATTCTTTTCCCCTCCAAATCGTGATAGTAACCAAACTTTATATTTTACAGCATTTCCATGACGACGCTCGCATGGTAATGCTAACTGTAATTTTTCTTCGATTTGAGAAATTTTGAGAGAAGACAGCCATTCGTTTATCAATTTGACATTGTCAGGTCAATTTCATACAATTCCCAAAAGTCGTTTACGAAATCCGTGGGAATCTATCACCCTAATCGACGGTCGAGGAGGACGGGGCGGGGGACCGTTCCTTGTTAAAAAAATCCACAAGTGGCGCCCTCTCAGGGCTTCGGGCGTCCATGTCTCCTTCCCCGGACAAACGCGATCCCTGATTACGTAAAAACGACTTCTATCGACCTGATTTCTCGTTTCTCCACTCAACTGTCAATCACTCTCATCAGTCAGAGCTTTTGGAGAAAGTTCGAATGGGCGGGGGTCCGAACAAGGACCGCTTGTCAAATCCTTCCTCCTATCATGTCTGAACGATATTTTTCGCTCCGTGAGAAGCGAACTGATGTGTAGACATCGAATCGTGCTCGACTGAAATTCGAACCAATCTGGGGGGGGGGGGGCGACCGGTAACCCTTTCGCAACTTTGGTTCTCCGTCCCTTTTGGGACTGGTCCCTTATGCCATACTCGCATCAACGTCCTCGGCTCTTTCGCTCAGCCACCTGTTACAATCATTTTCGCATCAATTATCGTTTCACATAACCTCGAGAGTACCTGGAAGATCAACATAACCTCAAAGACCGTTGTAACCTCAAAACCCAAGTTTTCGAGGTTAAGGTAGTCCTCTAACGAAGCAAAATTGCCTCGAGAAATACCAATTTTCAAATACTAATTATTCGGAAATTAGATCGATAAGTGACATTGAAATTTCAACGGAATAACTAAATATACTAAAATATAAAATATATTTCGAAAAATCATGTAAATCTCATGGATTGACCCACCCCGATAAGACTATCTTAACTATGCGTTCGAACTGTCATAAAAAATCCTAGCATTTTTGAAAACCGATTTTCTCATCAGTTCGACCTTTCCTCGTGAGTTGATTTTCGCTAAAACTTCAAAAAGTCGAAATGGCAATTAAAGCGACGAAACCACTCGTAGCCTCGTCTCCTTTTTCCCTGCTTGAAACAAAACGAAACAAAAATGAGTATTGCCCTCTTTTCGATACGAGACAAGCTCCCCGAACGATTTTCATCGTTAAGAGCGCCACCAACCGCATGTGTGCGTCCGAGCTCGTATAAATGTCGAAATACTTTCTCCGCGCCGTGTGGAACGTGCGAATCGCGATACACATAGTTACCAAATGAGATGACCACGCCTCACGTAATACGGGGTGTGCGTCTGGGACTTCGACGATGGTGAAAGAACGAGAAAAAAAAAAGAAGAAGGAAACATCCACCTCGCTCTTTTTTCGCCTCGGCATCCGCGATACTCCCAGACCTTGATCCACTTTCGGACCATCGGCCAGTACGAAACTCTCGCACGAAGGTTCTCGGGAGGGATTATTTTTTTCTTCCTTTTTTTTTTGTTGTTTTCTTCTTTTCGTTGTACGCACATTTCGCTTCAGCTCGTCAATAACGAAGAAAGGATAACGACGAAAAACGAAACGTAGATGAAATTACAGTTTTCCTTTTATTACATAATATTAATAAATTAACGAACCTTTACAAACAGCTTTGTTTAAATCAGCTATCACTATCTCTCTTCGCTATCGAATAATTAAATCGTCTCCGCGAAGACAACGAAGGCTTAGCAGGCACGTGCTAGTTTCTTTTTTTTCTCCCATTCTCTCTTACATAGACTTTTACGTAGCTTAGAAAATATTATTGAAAATATATTTTGTACTTGTGACGATATACACGTGTATCCTGAGCGATCCTTTTTTTTTTCGCCTCGCCGATTCTCGAATTTTCAAGAATTAGGATTTCCCGTGTAGAATGTTCGAGAATGTCTCGTGCTCCCTTCATTCGTCGTTCTAATCACCGGGGACTCTTACGAGAGAGTTACTAATTAATATCATTGCCGCTCCGCCCTGGTGGCGTTAACCTGTTGCGAAAATAAAATTCGTGCGGTTGATGAATCTTTCTTGAACGAACGAAAAGTTGGTTTTCGGAATTCTCGACACGTCGGAAAATACTCACTTGTGAATCTTCAATTTGTCGTCCACTTGGCCGATCGAAGTATCCAAAGGCGTGAGAAAGGCGAATTGGCTCTGAGGATGAGAACGCGTGTAGTCCAACAGTATGTCCAATATTATTCGACGGTTCACCTTATCCTGAGAAATCGGAATTTTTTTTTAATTAATTCGACAAAGTTTTAAACCCAAACGAACCCAAATGGGACTTGGGCTTTTAATAATGTTTTATCTCGATGATGACGATTGCCTCGGGATTCATCAAATGACTCCTTTTTTTTGTCTCAAATTGCTTCCAAATTTTCCTCTTACGATTCGGTTGCGGAAAAAATGGAATAAATTGTATAATATGAATATTAAAAAATATAGTGAGAGAAACTTGCCATGAACACATCAAACTCGTCGAGAAAATAAAACGGCAGACTCGTGCACTCCCACAGCGACAAAATAAAGGCAACCGTTGAATACGAACGTTCACCACCGGACAGCGTTCGCGTATCGCTTCCGTTGGCTTTGCTAATACCGTGAGGCGAAACCTCGAGCTCGAGGGTTTTCGAAGCGTGACTTATTTTTAGACATCCCTTAAAATCGAAAAAATAATTATTCATTACTAAAGATAGTACAAAGTTATCAATGATGATAATAATTATAATTATTAAAGATAATTACATCGCGGAGTCGAATATGATAAAAATCCCAACCCACGATATCTCTATTAATTATTTTTTAACAAAGTCCCAAAAAACGCAATTATTTTGATAAGAAAAAAAAATCAATAAAATTTTTTATATAATTCGTATCACCTTGTATTGGCGCAATTTCAGTATACTGATAAACGCTCCCTGTACCCGTTCGCCGATTCGCTCTTTCACCTCCTTGTAAAGCTCTCGCCTCTGTTGCAAGCGAATCAAGTGGGCCTGATAAAGAGAAACGAAAGTATTGAAAAGATCCCACAAACCATTTTGCCCGAGCATTGAAATGCAACAAAATATTTTGATTTTTTTAGATCAACATTTTTTTGTTTCAATAATAATAAAAATGACAAATTGAGAGAATTTGTTTGGGTTTTAACAATAGAAATTTCAAGTCTATGGATCAAGAAACTCACGTCATTGCAAGCCCCAATAGCGTTCGCCCGTTCTATCACGTCTTTGTTTTTTTCCTTTTTTTCCGCGAGTTCTTGGCGCAACTCCTCCACCGAGCCGAATTTGTTTTCGACCGCGTTTATTTTCGCGTGCAACGCACTCAACAGCTTCTTGATAGCTTCGACCGATCTGACAATGAGAAGAAATGTCAGTGTCTCGAACGAACGACCGGAAGTCGTTTTATCTCCCGAGAACTTTCGGTAAAGTGATACCTCTCTGTCTCTATTCGAGGACACTTTTCCTCCGCATCATTCTCCATCTTGATTACGTGACGTCTCTGAGTTTCTGCATCGCCGGATAATTTCTGAATACCTTGACGCACGTCGGAAATTCTTCGCTTCACCTGCTCGCCGTTTACCCTCACCAACTCGTTCTCGTCCTCCAGTTTTTGTATCTCATCCTGGGAAAAGAAAAACCTATTGGAATTACGTGAGACATCTGGTGGATTTTTGATTCTCGAATTAAAGCGGTAAAATCGATATTGTTTTAGAAATCCCATAACCCCTTCATTCAAAAGCGTCTAATTTATTTATTAATTTATATTTCTAATATAAATATTTAGTATATTTATTTATATTATAAATCATTATAATTATATAATAAATAGATAATTTATATTTATAGTATATAATTAATAATTAATGTATATAATTTATGAAATTAATTAATCAAAATCTATTTATTACTTTATATTAATAAATAGATTTAAAAAAAAAGGTTTTCGGAACGTTGAATAAGTTCTCTCTGTTTTTTCCAAAAATTCTTGTTAAGACTTGCGGCGACCATGCTCGGTCGGTAACATGCAGAAGTTTTTGTGAACTCTTCAAAAATAATTATTGCGAAGTTGGAAAACCAAAAACGGTTTGGCACACAACAAAATTAAAAAACGAATGGAAACTCGCCTCAGAGGTTTAGCTGAACTTACGAAATCATTACAAATATTGCTAACGCACAGTTTTTCAAACGGAGCGTTATCACCAAAAGAAACCGCGAGAACTTATTCAACATCCGAATAATAATTTGCATAATTCATATAAAATTGAACCTCGCAAATGTTCTTCAATAAAAAAAAAAATACTTTCGCTATCTTAGCTGAACGTGCTAAGTTCGTACGTACTCGGAGTTTGTTCACCGCATCCTGGAGTGATTTCTTGAGGTTCTCGTGATGCTCGACATCCTCGAAGTCCTTGAGCTTTGCTTTTACGTCCTCGATATCGCTGAGCAAACGTTTTTCCTTGGCTTGTTCCTCAGCAAGCTTTTTCTCCAGCACTTCCTTTTCCGTAGCCTTCGCGGGAGAAATATGTTTTTGATTAATTTTGGGCGAATTACCCAAAAATTTTGGGCTTGAAGAACGTTCGATTGCTTACAAACGTGGCGATGTCCTCGGACTCCTGATACGTCAATTCGTCGGCCAAAGTGTCGAATTTTCCTTTGGTCGCGACATGAATCGACCGAAGTTTCGTCACTTGATGATTAACTTCGCTGAGCTCGGAGAGCGTACGTTTGAGCTTTTCACGAATGGATCTGACCGTTTCCTCAGCCTCTGAAGCTTCAGTCTCCGCGGCCTTCAATTCTGCCATTTCGTTTCTGCGGAGAAAAGGATCGTTGAAAACGTTCAACCCAAACAAACCCAAACTGATAAAAAAAAGGGTTTTAAAAAAAAGATGAAAACGAAAATCGATGAAACCCTTACTTGATCGCCTCCGTGGTAGCGACTTGAAGAAATCTTGGCCTACCGACCCGTCCACCGTAACTCCGATAATTCGGGTCCGGAAAGAATTCGTCGCCTCGCTTGGTCAGTGCCCGTTTGCAATTTTTCGGTACGCGATTTCGATCCGACAATATTTGACCGGCTTCCTGGCTGGTCGGTATGAGCACCACGCACTCGGGCTCCTTCTGATCGATCAAACAATTCGTCACCACCGGTTCCGATATCTCTAACACGTCGAGGAGCGTCACGTGCTTTTCCGGACGCGCCGCGTGACGGCTGATGTCGTGAACCTGAATTATTTAATAATTACGTTCGTTAAACAAATTTTCCTTTTTTTTTATTGTGAAAATCAAGTGTTTTTCTGACTGTGTAATTTTCGTGAATTTTCTTTTATTGAAATAAATGAACGTGAAAACAAGAACGATCCTCTGCGTCCATGAATTCCACAAAACGTGATGCTCAGTTTTTTAAAAGAAACGACTGTGAATGAGAAAACTGGGTTCGAAGTTTTGTGAGATTATATCGATCTTTTACACGGTTTTAAATAGTTCGTCAAAAGTAATCAATTAAGAATCGTATTTTCGAAGCTCAGTTACTCTAAAAATATCAATTTCAATAACCCAATCATCATGAAGACACTAGTCCAATCCCAAACCCGCAATACGGTCTCCCATCCAAATACTGGATTTCATAACCCTCCCCGAGAATTCCCATTTTGGATGAAAATTTGACCTTTGGAAAAAATTTTGTCGTGATAATCGTGGGCATTCGTTGACCACCGTATATCTCGCGCATCAGAGCGCGAAGTATGGTCGTGTCATGAGCATTGTCAACGGCGAACGCGCCGAGTATTCGAGCGCCCAAATAGCCCTCGACTGCCGGCGTCCATGTGGAATCCTTTATCTTGATGTAATGGCCGATCGGGCCAATCGGTTTTTTCTGAAAGCGTCCTTTTCGATGTTCCTCGTCGATGCGTTTCAACAAACGCGGCACGTTGTTGCCAAAAACCGTAACCGAATTGCTCGCCTGTTGCTTCAGCTGACTCAACTGTTGCTTGGACCTTCCTTTGGTTTCCCATCGTTATTTCGTCCCAACGAAATGAAATAAATTTATGCAAATTAATGAAAAAAGATCGCTTGATTTTTTCAATTTTTTTACTGTCCAATTTTTAATTAATCAAATCAATACTATATTTAATAAAAAAATAGTTTTAGGCTATGAAAACCATTTTTTAATTAATCGAAGAAACGCTTTAATTAATCAAAGCAACTTTTTAAGAAATCAAACCCAAACTGTAATTAATTAAAAAAACTATTTAATTAATTTAAAAAGCTACTTATTTCATTAATGAAAACGATTTTTAATTAATCAAATCAATGCTATAATTAATAAAAAAATACTTTTAGTTAATAATAACCACTTTTTAATTAATCAAAGCAACACTTTAATTGAAACTGTCCAACCATTTATTGAACGTGAGAAAAATAAAACTTACGAACGCGATTCTCGCATTGGTGCAAGTCATTCTTCGCCGCGTGATCGTCCCGCTCGAGGCGCAATTTGTTAGCGTGCAAATGAGAAAGATCGGTTTGCTTGGTGCGCAGCATTGCCTCGACTTCGTCCAAGTCTTGCTTCACCTTTGCGTGTTGTTGCTGCAAACGAGATTTTTCCACACCGTTGTCCTCCGCGCTAAAAGTTCCCACATTCTGTTCATTACATTCGGAAATATAAAATTCGTTGTATCCCTACGATGCAAAAAAGACATTTTCGGTACGAGACCAATGAAAAGGCTGATTATTGAGCGCAATCACGATCAGGCTTGATAACACAAAATGGCATTAATTTTTCATCGATTGGACGTTTTTTGAAGACGGAATGACACAGAAAAACTTCCCGGTTGCGTCTTCTCTTCAAATTATGTGTTATTTCGTCGTTAAGAGAAGAAACAAATATACTTGTATTATCTACCTCCGTAATCTCGTCATCTCCTGGCAAATCATCGCTATATCATTCTCCAGACGTTTTATTAAGCCTTGAGAGGCTTTCCATTCCCGCGTTTTCGTCGTTATCGCATCTTTCACCGCCGCGTAACGGTGCCTCAACGCTTCGAAGGTAGCCGAACGTTCGGCCAATTCTGCCTTTAGTCCACTGATCTTTTCCTTGCGCTTTCTAAAATTACGAAAATATATATTTCCGTGGAAATTAAGAAAAAGGAAGGTTTAAAAAGAATTTCAAATTGGATCTATAAAAAATAATAAATTTTAAAAGTAATGAATTTTAATAACTTTAATAACTTAATAACTAAATAATTTTTATAATAAAAAATAATAAATGTGAAGACAATATAGGATCATGGTTGAAGTTACCCAATTATTGTTGTAAGTTCGTCTTCCCTCGACTTACGAGAACCCTCCGCGCTCTCAATGTCAGCTAACGACTGTGACTGCGCCGCCAGATTTTGTTCAATTTGTTGAAGCTTCTTTTCTTCGGCGATCACCTGAAACGGATTCATGATTTTCAGCGTACAATTCCTCTAATACCTCTTAACCACGAATTTATTTTTCAATAAATTCAGAGAACTAAAATAAATCGAAAATAAAACTTCAACTAACCTCGGCCCAAATGAGTTCCAATTTTAGTTGCTCAAATTCCTGTTTCGTAACTTTGATGGATTCAAGCATATCCAAACTCTTCTCTATCGCCTTGACTTCCTTTTTACTATCGGCGAGATAAGACTCTACTTCCCGCAACCGCTGACGAGCATCCTCGCTAGCGATTTGTGCCTCCTTGTAATTTTGCCCTATTACATCCATTTGCGTGGCTTTCATGAACAACTGATACATTCGTCCAGGTTCCGTTTTAACAAGGAACTCTCGCGAGATATCCTGATTCAATACGGATATGGGATTATCCACCTGAATGTTCAGTTGGCTTATGATATTCTCGAGCTCCTCCTTCTTCCCCGATATCACTTTTCCTGCGTGCCAATAACAGTAAACGTAGTTGAATCAACCAGTTTCTCATACGCATCATTATTGATGTTGATTACGTAAAACGTGATATCAAAAACTCAATAGTTTTGTGTTCATCGTCAAGGATATGTAAATATCGCAGATATATTTTTATCAAATGTTTTTACTTCCTAAAAATAAAAGGTAACTAAAAGGTAACTTTGTTATTTATTTTTGACTCCCACCTATGTTTTTATATTATAAACGCGACATAACTGGCACTCACCGTTGGAACTCTTCAATTTATAACTAGATGTAGCACCGATGTGACGCACAATTGTTATCACTCCGCCGTACTTTTCTGGTTTGTAGGAAAGCGGACCTTCGTTGATTATGTTGATTTCAATGATTGCGGAAGTCTTGCCTTTTTTTATGAACTCTAAGGAAATATGAAATAGTATGTTGAACAAAAATTGCTAAAAATACGGAATAAAAATAAAAATAAATACGAAATAAAAAAATTAAATAAAAAAAATTAAAAACTAAACGTATCAAGTTGAGCTAAAGGGAAATGAAGTAATTCTGTACTGGGAAGAATGCGACTGCGATTTCATTACTAGATTGTCTTGCATTACATATGTTTGTACTACAATGTCAATAAAACTTGAATATAGCGAACTTTTTGGATACTTTGTTTCTCAAGTCATTTTTACACAATCGTTTTCAACGGTGAGTCAGCTTAGACTGTGCGACTGAGTAAACGGATGAAAAGCAAAATTAGTAGATGAACAACGAACCTTTGACCGAGCGTCCTCTGTGGGTAGTGCCTGCCCTGGCGCCAAGGCCAATCGTCAACGCCGTCAAGAGAGCGCTTTTTCCACTTCCATTTTTTCCAATAATGAAATTGACGTAGGGATTGAGAATGACCTCTAGAGCTTCGTGGCACATGAAGTTCCGCACGAAAATCCTTTGGATCTTGCCAGCCGTTTGCTTCACGCGGAAGTAAACAAAAATGATTTCGTTACAGTTTTAAAAGAGATGAAAAACGCGAATGAAAGACAAGAATTTTACCGTCCCCGAGACAGCGGTGATAGTCGCGGGCAATTCGGTGCGGATTTTCTTTGAGGACTTCTCCGTATCCTCGAGCTTTCTTTTTTTCTTATCGTTCGTGCTGGCCGCCATTATACACTTCCTTCCGCGATCACGGAAAAACCCATGAAATTTTTATGAAAACGCGTCGCAAGACTCGAATTTAGCTAAGGAGACGTCAAAAAATTCATTAAGTCGAGTCAATCAAAGGTTATGTTTGCCCATTGAAAGATCCGAAAAATCGAACATTCTCGCGGATACGAATGACTCGGAAAAGTGAGATAATATTAAAGAAATAAAAAGCTATAATCCCCGACGCGATTTTTGCCAGATATTCTCGTTTTTACACGCGATGTTATCGCGAAAGACAAAGAAACATATTCACTTTTTTACTTCCCGCCGAGATAGGCGGTCGCTTCGGTATAGGTGTTTAGCTTTTGTTTCGAATCGAAAGCGTCTAGAGGATTACGACCAGTGGCGGTTACGAAAGCCATCAAAATTCTACGAGCCGAAGTTCACGTTCGACACTAGGAACTTTCATTCTCCTTAGTGACCGTTCAAACGCGGGAAAACTTGGGAAATTGCGACAAACGTTCTGTCCTTCGTGACGGCAATGATCCTAGCGGTGCATTTTAGTACTTTAGCATTCACGTTTTCACCCCCGCTATATTTCGATCGCTTCCCTAGGGAATTATACCTCCCTATACTCTAACCTCTTCAAAACATTCTTTTGAATAATATCCCGATTGATACAAGTATACTCTCATGTGACATACATGTAACATTTCGCACGCGCTTTCAACGATATTTCGAACACGATACTTTCGCTTGATGCCGTAAGTTTCATCGAATCCCTGATCGAAGAACACTCGCAATGGGGATACTCGAGAAAATCTCGGAAATCGAGAAGGAAATCGCGAGAACGCAGAAGAACAAGGGTACGTTAAAATTTTGAGGTTATCCACATAATTTCCATGCCGGAACATACGATTTTTTCCTATCAGTTTCTAAACGATCTTCAAGCCTACTTTTTCTCTCTTTTTTTATCCCGAACAGCGACGGAATATCATCTGGGTCTGTTGAAAGCCAAACTTGCCAAATACCGATCGCAATTGTTGGAACCCTCGAAAAAGTCTGAAAAAGGCGAAGGTTTCGATGTCCTCAAATCTGGCGACGCCAGGGTCGCCCTAATAGGATTTCCATCCGTCGGAAAATCTACCCTTTTGAGTACTCTCACGCATACCGAGTCCGAAGCCGCCTCCTATGAATTTACGACTCTCACTTGCATACCAGGCGTCATCGAGTACAAAGGCGCCAACATACAGCTGCTTGATTTGCCAGGAATTATTGAAGGCGCCGCTCAGGTGACTTTTCTCTTCCTGTACATTTTCCAAAAAATCCGAAAGATTCTTTCGATAATAGCGACGATTCAATCTTCGTTATAATAATTCCTTTCAAAATCATAGGGAAAAGGAAGAGGAAGGCAAGTAATAGCGGTAGCGAGAACGGCGGACTTGGTGCTGATGATGCTGGATGCTACGAAGCAGGACGTGCAAAGGCAACTTTTGGAGCGAGAACTGGAATCCGTCGGTATAAGGTTGAACAAGCAGAAGCCGAACATATATTTCAAGATTAAAAAGGGCGGCGGTCTCTCCTTCAATTCGACTTGTCCGCTGACCAAAGTCGACGAGAAACTAGTCCAAATGATACTACACGAGTACAAGATCTTCAACGCCGAAGTGCTCTTCCGTGAGGATTGCACAGCGGATGAATTAATAGACGTGATAAACGCTAACAGGGTTTATCTGCCGTGTCTCTACGTGTACAACAAAATCGATCAAATATCTATCGAGGAGGTAGACAGGATAGCGAGGCAGCCAAACAGTGTCGTAGTCAGGTAATTTGGAACGAAAGTAAAGAAATATTCATTTTTCAAGTCGCTAATGATTCTATGTTGAATTAATCATTTTGATTTCAAATTTTGAAGAAATCTTGGGTAATCTACTTGTGCCGCTGCAGAGTGAATTAGGGATAGTAAAAGATGTGAAACTTGCTATAAAATTGATTCTTTTGTTCCCTAACAGTTGTAACATGAAGTTGAATCTCGATTTCCTGCTGGAAACGCTCTGGGAGTACTTATCGCTGATCAGGGTGTACACGAAGAAACCTGGCCAACCTCCGGACTTCGATGACGGTCTGATCCTGCGAAAGGGCGTGACGGTCGAGCACGTTTGTCATGCGATCCATCGCACTCTAGCTGCTCAATTCAAATATGCACTTGTTTGGGTAATGTCGAACATCGAATTAGAGTTTCAATCGTTACGCTGCAATTTCTGTAAATGCTTTTCCTGCAAATTTCGATTGGTCGAATGATGTCATGAAAGAAGGTGGAAATTACAGAAATTACAGTGTGCAAAAATTACCAAAAAAAGTTACTTTCCAAGTTTACTTTCCTAGATTTTTCCGAAGGAAACCCTTCGGGAGACAAATTGCTCTTGCAATTCATCAACTCGTATTTCAAAGAATTTTCAAATCGTTTCTTTTCTTTCGTTTCAGGGAACGAGTACGAAGTACTCGCCACAGCGAGTAGGAATTCAGCACATAATGCACGACGAAGACGTTATACAAGTTGTTAAAAAATGAGCTCACTGCCACTGCAGAAAAAATCACCAATGTTATAGTCTCAAGTTTTCTGGCGGGTATGTGTGCAACAGACCGCTAGAAATGGGGGATGAAAGTATAATGGATATTCCGTGGGTCGCTTACATATAATCCCTTTTTACAAGACATGCAGACGTGTGCTATGGGTTGATAAATATCTATGTCTAATAAATATAAATCTTATTGAATTTACGTTTTTTTCTTTTATAAAATTTTGGTCTTAATTTTCAATCAGCCACCCGATTTTTTTCACGTCATACATCGAATTATGGACGTGCGAAAAAAATGAGTTGATAATTCTGTTGAGTTGAAAATAATTTTAAGTTAAAAAGGAAAAGATCATTTTGAAATGACATTTTATCATCAATAAAATATATATATAATTATATATAAAGGCAAAATTGAATTACATTAATTAATTTAAATTATATATATGAAATATATATAATAATAAACATAATTATATATAAAATATAATTCATTTAAAAAAAAACATATTTTAATGAATTTCGAAAATACGAAAAAGTCATACAAATTATCGATTTCCAATTCTGAACACATCGCAGATAAAAATCCGCGAATCCGGAAGTAGCATTCAAATTTCGCGCCCTTTCGTCGTCATTCTCGCCGGCGCTAGTAGTTTTCCACAATCCAGGGACTTTGGTTCCGAGGTTTGCCGGCAGCCTGGATATATCATTCAGAAGCAACTTCGTAGTGTTCTCGGGATGAGAGACAGGAGCGATTCATCGTCATATATATATACACGTATAACCGTACACATATGTGCATCAGTATTGCACATATGTAGGTAGGATACGTACGTGAAAAGTATGCCTCTCATATTTTGTTATGATCTGGCGATGCGAGTCGTCGTTATCATTGATACCTGCGTGAATATTCGTGCGACGAATTGCGAGTCTCACATGTGATAAAAGTCGGGGCGTCGTAGCGTGACATCGCTGCTTTTTGTTTCTTTTCTTTTATCCCCCCGTTTTCTTCATTTTGCAAATTCGAAGTGCGCGAAATCCCGTGTGTGGCGCGGGGGGGGGGGGGGGGGGTGGAAAACGTGAAATTTCGGGCGAGCGCGACGCGGGGTGGAAAAGAGAGAAAGAGAGAGACGGAGATAAAAAAGAAACGAAAATAACGAAAATCAAATACACAGTTACGGGAGGGAAAGAAATAAGAAAAAAATACGACGTTAAAGGGGCGAGCATAATCGCTCATAGGGACGATTGCAGTATGCTTAGGATTTGTGATAACGAGGTATTATGGCCGGGGAAGCAGAGGCGGCTGCTAAGCCTCGTCAGCAAAAGGAATACGACTATCTGCTGAAGTTTCTTCTGGTCGGTGACAGCGACGTGGGAAAACAGGAGATACTGAGCGGCCTCGAGGACGGTGCATCCGAGTCGCCGTTCTGCAGTGGCAGCGGTTAGATCCTCTTGTTTGTTTGGGTTTGTTTGGGTCCGAGTCGCTGTTCTGCAGTGGCAGCGGTTAGACCCTCTTGTTTGGGTTTGTTTGGGTCCGAATCGCCGTTCGGCAGTGGCAGCGGTTAGACCCTCTTGTTTGGGTTTGTTTGGGTCCGAGTCGCCGTTTCGCAGTGGCAGCGGTTAGACCCTCTTGTTTGGGTTTGTTTGGGTCCGAGTCGCCGTTCTGCAGTAGCAGCTGTTAGACCCTCTTCTTTTTATCTCCCAAATATTTACAATTCTATTTTCACGTCCGTAAACTTATTATTATTCCGATTTTTAACTTGTTTTGTTTTGGGTTCAAGTTTGTTTGGGTTTTCATTAATTGGCTTTTCATCGATTGACTATATAGTTAAAATTCCAAAATAGGAGCATTTTCATTTACTATATTTTCGCTAGAGGTTAATGTTTGATGGATTGAAACAGCACGAGTCAGAATTCTCCTGGCAGAAATTTTGACACAGGAGATAATTTATAATTGCTGTCAGTGCTGTGTTTATACGTGTGTGTATGTAGTTGCATATGAAGCCGCCCGTTGATAACAGATGGCGTTAGATATGATTTTTGTCTCAAATTTAAAGTTGGCCGTCCAGATAGGTATTGAGCCTTACAGAAAGATCCATACGACCTTTGTCCATTGGGTGGTTTCATACGCGGCAGTTGATAAAACCACTAAAAGAATCCTTACCAACCATAATTGTTTGATTTTCCGATTGATTTCACTCGCAGCCTACAAAACGACCACAATTTTGCTGGATGGCAAAAGAGTTAAGCTGCAGTTGTGGGACACCTCCGGTCAAGGTCGATTTTGTACGATAATAAGGTCGTATTCACGCGGAGCTCAGGGTATTTTACTAGTTTACGATATCACCAACAAATGGTCGTTCGACGGAATCAATCGATGGCTCAAAGAAGTCGAAGAGGTACGAACAGAGCAGTAACCAGCAAAATATCATTTACGAAAGATTATGGCTCTATCTCTAAATGTATCTCTATTTTATTCATATAAAGTTGTACTCGTTTTCCAATATTCATCCAGAAACCACAATTTCCTCTACTAGTATAATCTTCAAAGCTTTACGACTGAACATATCTATATTCAAATATATCCAGCATGCACCAGGGGTGCCAAAGGTTCTCGTCGGCAATCGTCTCCATCTGGCCTTCAAGAGGCAAGTCGGCGAGCGAGACGCTGAAGCTTACGCCGCGAAGAATCGCATGGCGTTCTTCGAAGTCTCGCCGCTCTGCGATTTCAACATACGCGAGAGTTTCTCCGAGCTCTCTCGAATGGCGCTGCACAGGAACGGGATGGAGCGACTCTTGAGATCGAACAAAGGTACGAACGAAGTTTCCGTCGCTCCCATCGCTGCAGCATTTTTGCAGCTTATCTTGCGACTCGCTTGCTTTGTTCCTTTTGCTTTTCACCTACGACGAAGTAAGGTTCTCAAAAACCTTCTTCGTCGCTTCCAGCCATCTTTATTTCTTCGTCATCGTCTCCTTCTATCCTTTCAGTGCTGAGTCTCCAGGAGTTGGCGTGTCGAGCCATAGTGGCTCGTACAACGGTCTACGGAATAGACCAACTGCCATTGCCAATTTCGATAAAGTCTCATCTAAAATCATACGCGATGACGACAACGTCGCAGCTGCGTTACAACGGCAATCGATCCCAGAGTTCGAGCAAGAGTCTCGGCTCGCACAACCGGAAATTGCGTTTCGTCGGGGGTGGAGGCAACAACGGTATTACGACACCGGGTAGCTCGCCTGGTAGCGTAAATGACTCGCGCACGAGCTGCGCAGGCCGCAATTCATGCGCGATATCCTGAGGCACAAAGTGATCGATCGACGAGGAGAAAATGATCACTACGTAAGATCCGTTGATCGGCGGAATTCGTATTTTTTTTGTTTTTTCCGTTTTTTTTGCCGCATCGAGTGTTTCTCCCTCTCTTTCTCTCTCTCTTTCTATCTTCATCAAAATTCGTAATTGTCCATATTGTGTACGTAGAAAGCAATAACGCCGCTATTAGATCATCAAAAACCAAAAAAAAGCGTGCCTCGTACTGACGAGCTTTTCTTTGAAAAAAAAAAAAAAAAACCAAAACGGAATTATGTACTTATATATCAGCCTCGAGAAATGTGCACGACGAATCCGACGCATCCAAAAAAACCCTCGCATCCCCCCTTCTCCCTCCCTCGATCCTTCGCGGAATAACGACGAGTAACTTTAAGAAATAACGATAATCGTGAAACTCTAATTTCTAATTATTCTTAATTAGATCGTAATTTATGCAACTCTTTCCGGTTGTCCGCGACGATTAACTATTATTGTTTGTTTCTATCTTTGTGATAAAAATCTCGAGTGCTTTTTTCTTCGCCTTTCGTTATCGCCATTTTTCATCGAATAGCTTTGTTTTTCGAACGCACGATAACGAGAAAAAGCGTATTATCGATCGATGTGGAATTCTTTTATCCACCCCCCTCCCCTCTGTCTCCGCCAACCCCAGTATTTAACCAACGGACGAACGGTTAATCGTACACGTTTTATTTATACTTTAAGCAGCTCTCGATAAATTATATTCTATGTATATAAAATACTCCAGCGGTAAATACCTTGTGTGACGTTACATATGTAAATTAGGGTGTGTCGAGACAGAATTATCTCTTTTCCTTGCAAACGTTGATAGCGGATTTCAAAAAAATTCGGGTCTAATTTGAACTCTCTGAGCATCAGCTTTCCTTCCCTCTTTTTTTCATTTATTCAACTACTAGCGTCGCACTTTCAATCTTGATAATTCCAAAAACGAAAAATTTTCGTATCGCGGCTTCGAAAAGCTCAAAATTCAAAACCAAAATTCTAAAACCTCAAAAATACGAAAATATTTGCATCGCTAATTCAACGAGACTTATCACAATTTTCTTTACTGTTTCTCAATTTCATTCATTTCATACGAATTGTACAGCTATTCGAAACATGTTTTTAGACTGCCAAGATTTTTGAAAAAATCTCTCAAATTTGTCTAAAATATGATACGTAGATTTTTCCAAAAGTGAAAATTAGCGAAACTTGGCAAAAATCGTTTTTTCGAATCGCTTAAATTTCAGCGCAAAGAATTTTTTCGTTTCAATCAAACGGGGGAAAAAAAATTAACGATCGCTTCGACTCGGAGAGTTGAAATTTGAGACGAATTCGTTGGCGACTGTCGTTCGCGTTTGTTTGAGAAAAGAAGCTTAATTTTTCCGCGCTGACGTATTTAGGCAGTATGGTATGTGAAAGAAGAAAAAATCGTGTGATTTTTCGAGCTAACGAATGGCTGATGGTTGGAACGCAAAAGAGCGAACGATCATTATTTTACCGCGAAGTATCTTCGACCGATCGTTCCACATTTTCATCGTGGACGAAAAAAAAAAAGTAAAGGAATGCAGTAAGAAAAATCGAAGAAGAATAAATAAGAAGAAAACAATTAAAAAAAGATGAATCAAGAATCTTCTTCTTCGCTCGTATTCGAAGTGTTTCGCGTTTGAAAATGTAAAATAAAAAAATATTAAGGGGTTTTCCGTTCGAGGGATGCTCTCATCGCAGTTGATGATTTTTTCAATGGCTATACCGTCCTGAAAATCGCGCTGTTCTCACGTCGAAGGAAAAGAAAACGAAAAAAAGAAAAAAAAACCACAAAAGCGAAGAAAGAGAAGCTGTGTGAACGACTACGTTATTATTCTTTCTCGCCGCCGCCGCCGCCCCTCTTTCACCCCGAATAGACCAAATGACTCGTTCTATATATTTGTATACTGTAAATAGCTGAAGTTTCAACCGCTGATTCGATTGATGAAGATTTACGAATTCGATTACGATCGGACCGCAAAAAAAGAAGAAATATTATTAAAAAAATATTATAATGAAAAAGGAGACGAAAAGCTCGCAAAAAGTGCAACAATTTTGGCTGATACAAATTTCTTCTTTTTTTTTTTCAAACATTTAGATTTCGAAAGTTGCGGCGAAGAAACGTCTGAAAAAAAATAAAAAACGAGAGAAAAAAAAAAAAAAGAGAAAAGCAATCTGAGCATTTTGAGGTTAGGGAAGAAATTGGAAGATCACGCGGATAGGGAACGGTGATATTTTTGTAAATCGTGTTACGCAGCTATTCGTTGAAACGGCAATGTTTATCCGATAAGAAAGTCAAGCCTTCCGCGCGGGAAAACGAAAAGAGCGAGGAAGAAAAAACGGGGCGTTTGACTAACCGGAAGTAAAGACTAATTACTCGTTAACGCGAGAGATCAATAATTAATATATCTTCGCGAGAAGAAATTTTCGAATCTTCAAGATTCAAACTCTACCGAATTAACGAAACGAAGAAATAGAGAGAAACTCGTCATCGTATTAAACAAATGAAAAAAAAAAAACAGAAAGGAAGAAAAATAAGAAAAAGTAAACTTGGAGACATGTAGAACAGAGAGGGCCGAAAACGTTTTTTTCCCCGCCTGTATATTGCATCGCGTTACTTACACCATTACTAGACACTACGATAACAAATTTGTATGATAATATTCAAATTATAATTGTAATATTTATTTACTCTAATTACGAAATTATCGAACATTAATAAATTATAAGACATTGTAATATTACCGGATACAAGTTTTCTTTTAAGGTTTAGTTTTAGTTTGAACGACGGACTTTTAACGATTTCAGCCTTTCCAGTCGAATATGGTAATTATGCAGAAGTGGGCCATCAACAAATTTAATAAAGCTATGGAATATTGAAAAACCATATTTTTTTGTCATCTCTAATAGTGTGCCTGTCTGTGTGTATTGTTGGGTGAGTTTTTATTATTTTGTAATTACATTATAATTTGTTATTTAATTTAATAAAAAAATGTAATTTTTATTTAATAAGGGAGGGGGGAATGGTACTTGAGATTTTACGTCAGTATTACATTCTGAAATGCTTATTTGATAAATATCAACAATTTAGGCGTCGAAGTGCTTGAAAAAATGTCCTATTTTGCCGTTTCCTCAAACTTCAAAACCCCATAACTCATCGAAATAAAAAATCTCAGTCTCAGTTGGCCCCACTTCTGCATAATTGCGCTCGATTGAAACAAACTCTTTCACAAAGTTCTTTATTCGATTTAGGATATTCATATAATTTTTTAATTTCAATGAATTTAAATAAAAATAAATTTTTATTTCAATTGATTTGAATAAAAATAAATTTTAATTTCAATAAATTTAAATAAAAATAAATTTTAATTTCAATAAATCTAAATAAAAATAAATTTCAATTTCAATAAATTTAAATAAAAATAAATTTTAATTTCAATAAATTTAAATAAAAATAAATTTTTATTTCAATAAATTTAAATAAAAATAAATTTAAATTACGATAAATTCAAATTGTTGAACACATAAACTTAAATTTCAATAAATTCAAAATTATTAAAATTCATCTTTTTTAAATATCAATTAAAAACAAACAAAAAACACGTTTATAAAGAAACTTTTTTAAGCGTATTTAGTTGGAGTACCAAAATCACCAAATCCGGCAAAACCTCGGCAAGTACAATCGAGTATTCGTAGACTTCAGACCTTCATATGTTCCTCGATATATTTCCTCAAAAAACAATTCCCGTCTCTACGTCGTGGCAGATTTTTTTGTTATCACCTCCTTTTTTTTTCTAGCGCGTTTTTTACGTTTAGATAATTCGATGTCGTTGTCAGCGAGGAAACAATATTCCGGCGACCCAGAAACGGGCGGGGAGGGGAGTGCGGTTTCTAAGGATGATCCCGTGCCGGAGCTGTTCAAGGAAATCATCGAATTGATGACTTCCGTCAACAGGAGACTCGAGGATTGCGCGGTCGAGTGGCAATCGATGGTCTCGAGGAAGCAATGGAGAATCCTCGATGGGAATAAAACCGGAACCGACAAGTCGTGGGAACAATCCCTTCTGGCCAGAACTTACTTCACCGATAAATCATTGGACGATGCGTTTCAATGTTTGCTAACGAGGGACAGAACTTTCACGGAGCAATTGAATCATTTCATAGGTGATCAAATTCTTTTCTTCCATTTATGAAAAAAAAATCAATTTTCACCAATTTTTTTTTTATTAAAATTTAAATAATTATATTTTACGTAAAATAAAATTATTTTTATTTTTATTAATAAAAATAGGAATAAATTCTTTCCTATTTTTTTAAAATAAAAATAAGAATCATTTTAATTTACGTAAAAATAATTGTATTTCACGTAAAATAAAACTATTTTTAGTTTACTTTTAAAAAATAGGAAAAAATTGTTTTTTTTTTTTAGAAATAATATAAACCCTTTTTTGGAAAATTTTCGACAAGCCATTGAAATAAAATTGATAAATTGTATATCATTTTTATTAACATTTGAACAAACTTTGTGCATTTTTTCAAGTCTCCAAGAATTATTGAAATCTTGCTGTAAAAATTGGCAACGAATAGTCTTAAAAAATTTATCAATTTATGGAAAAACCAAAAAATCGATTTTTTCAAATTTTTTAATGGTTTTCCTACTTTGAGCGAATTTATTTTCGTTGCTTTCCAAGGTTGGGATTTTCGTGATAGTAATATTGACGATGAAACACGTTTTTTCTCGGGGCAGCACTGTTGCGCGGTGACGAAACGTCACTGGTAACGCCAAACGTCCGTGACGCCCAGATTCAATGTCCGGAACATCGAGAACCGGATCCTCAACACAAGTGCCCAGTGGTGGCTCCTCTCGATCTGACTTTGCTCGACGAACGAGGAGCCGTTCGGAGAACGCGAAAGAGCAAAAGACTCACCACCGGAAACCCGATAGCTTCGATACAGCAATCATTCAGTGATCTCGTCAAAGCAAAAATCAATCTTGACACGAAGTTCCTCGGGTTCGAGGCTATACTCAACGGAAACAACAACGATCAGCGAATCGAAGAATCCACCTCGTGTCTTTGTCAGATTTGCTCCAACGTTTTGGTAACGTTTTTTATAGTTTTTCTCGTTTTAAATAAAATTCGATCGTAATATATTTGACTGTTCCAATATGACGAATAAAAACGATACCTTATTTATTTTTGTGCAATTTTAAACGTTTGATATATTTTTTTTTTAATATTTCTTTATTTTTTTTTCTTTTTTGTGTTATAACTGTTTTATTTATTTTTTGTTAACGTTTCGTTGTTTAATTGAATTAGTTTTTATCGATTGTTAGAGAATTGTGTGAATCTTGTGGAATTCAAGTTTCATATTTCCGTTCTGAAATAGTTTTTTCTGACGTTTTCTGGTCTTTTTTGGCATTTCGATTTAATTATTTATCAACGATTTTTACTATTTTTGAATAGTTTCGTTGAGTATAAACATTTTTATTATTGTCGATTGGTATTCATAATTTTAGGTTAGAATTTGCCGATTTGATAATTTTAAGGTTAGAATTTATGAATTTGATAATTTTAGGTTAGAATTTATGAATTTGGTAATTCTAGGTTAGAATTTATGAATTTGATGATCAATTTGATAATTTTAGGTTAGAATTTATGAATTTGATGATCAATTTGATAATTTTAGGTTAGAATTTATAAATTTGATATATTTAGGTTAGACTTATTAAATTTGATATATTTGATAATTATAGGTTAGACTTGATCAATTTTGCCAATTTTTGACCAATTCGCTTTCTTGATTCACCATTTGTCGTATTTTGTACAGTTATTTTATAACTTTGAGTTAATAAATATTCGAGACATGTTTTTGTGAACTTTGACGATTCCTGTGATAAAAACCAGCAGGGCAACGGGGTGGAGAAGGGAAGCGTGATGAAGAGCTTAGCTTCGGTGAGGCAGAAGGTGCAGAGAGTAACGAGAGGGCGAGCGAAGAGATTGACGAAGTCGTCGAGAGGTTGGACGCGTGGAAAGGCGAAAAGTGAGGCAATACCGTTGAAGGAGATAGGTGACGGAGGGCTGATGATGGTGGAAGAAAATTACAGAGGATCGAACGACGACTGAAAATGAAGAAAAGAAAAACAACGTTATACAGTCGAGCAATAAAAAAGATCTGACTCTCGGACTTTTCGAAATTCCTGAAAACGACCTCGTCAGCAGCGTCACGATCAATAGGGGAGAAAAAAAAAGGAATTTCGTGATAAAAAAGGACAATGATGATGAAAAGTCGAAAGAAATTATTTCCGAGACCAAAATACGACGCGAAATATTGGAATAAAGAGAGATCGAAAAACAAACAAAAAATTGACGAAAGAATTTAACCCTCGATTATTCTATACTTCGTGTGTGATCACTGTACTTTTATTTATTTATATGCGTTTTAATTTTCTTGTTCTTTTTTCCCTTGTCAGTTATACAGAACGGGGGAGACGAGTATTCTTCATTTTTTTTCTTGACCATAAATTCTTCGACTTTGCAATGGAGAATTTATATCTAAAACGAAAAAAGAAACAAAAAAAAAAAGTAATAAAAATTGCGTATGCCAACGATAGTCGATGACCAAACGATCTCTCGTTTTTTTTTCTCCTGAACGCAGTTGTCAATTTTTAACGTCGCGACGGTTTTCACACTTCACTTTTTTCTCTTTCTTCCCTCTCGCTTTTTCTCGCAACCAAGGGCTCGTTAATGATTCGTGTCAACGATGAGAAAATAGATCACAGAGATGAGCATAACACAGCATAGCACGGATGTTTATACTTAACACACTTATCGACCACAGCTAGACTAGGAATAATTTACATTTACAGAATAATCGACACATCGGACATTTTCTTCTTTCTTTTTTCTTCGTTTTTCTCGTTTAGGGATAACGCTTATCAACACACTCACCGATCTTTCGCTCCGTTTCAATTTTCCACTCAAACTCGTCTCGCAAACCGCACTCGCTTCCATTTTCTTTTCTTTCCTCGTTACGAGAAGAAATGATTTTTTTTTTTTTTTTTCGTAATGAAAAGATGAATTTTTTTTTCGATTTTGCTCGATCGCGATTATTTCACGTTTCGAGTTCAGCTCCGAGCATGACAGGATACGGTGGAACACTGGGATGGAAAACGAAAAGCGATTTTCGATTCTTCCATTTTTTTGCGGTTAAAAAATAATATGGGTGGAAATGATTTTTTTGTTCCATCCTAATTATTCGTCTATGCCCCGGTACCGTGTAACCGATTTCTTCACAGGGACTCACGATGAAAAAAATTTTCCAACTTTTTTTAAAAGGCTTTCAGAAATTTGACAAATTAATAATTACGTAAATTTAATTTTTACGTACAGCCCAAAAAACTCCGCGAATTCGAATTTTTCAAAAACAATCTTCGAAATTTCGTGGTCCGGAAAGTAATTTTGTTAATTCTTCGGTTTTCCAGTCATCGAAAAAATATTCCCAGGGAATTTGTTATTTTTGCTTTTAGAGTAACTCAAAAAAATTCCGAAAACCCCAATTTTTTGAAATTTTCAACAATTCGCGGATTTTTCAGTTTGCGAGAAAAATATTGTCAACGAATTTATGATTTTTACTCTTCGTTGTCACCCTGTCAATTTGACAGGACGAAACAGTATTTTTTTTAATTAATTGAATTAAATTAAAAAGTTTTTTTTTTCCATTGTCCCCCGGCGTGACAAAACAATTCGTTCGCGATAACAGCGGAAATTGGTTAACCTTAAAAATCCGGTATAAAGAAAAAGCCAAAAAAAAAAAAACGAAAAAATATATTTTTTCAAATCTCATAGATTTTGGCTCGTATCTACCTCCTCGCGCAATAATAAGCAAATTATACAAAACATTTCGTGACAATGCTCTCATCCGCTAAAAATATGTCATGTCATGCGAATAAACAGAAAAAAATCGCAAATAACAAATACACGTCGATACTGGCTGTCGAATCGTTGCATTACATTGGGTTGAAAAAAAATGATAAAGCGAGTAGAAAAAAAAAAGTTTCAGCCGCAACGCGTTCAGTCGTGGGATTTCGAGCGATCGAAGACTGATCAGCTGTTCCTCGTACAATCGACCAAAATAATTTTCGAGTTGGACAAATTCTGACAGAGAAAATATTTTTTCGAAGAATTTTTCGGAGTCCTCGCTATTTTCGCGACAGAAAGACCGGGAACATTTTTTTTTCCGAATTTGGCTGAATGAAAAATTTCATTCGTTGGGTGAACAGAAATTTTCGTGGTAAAGTTGCGCGATCAACTTGCAGACTTTATTCCCCCATACTGTAAGGCAATTCTCACGCAAATACGCAACATTCACACTGGGTACGTTTGATATCCGTCCATTGCACGTTGTCCCCCACCCCCCCTCCCAAATCCAACTGATTTTCTGATACAACTCGTCGCCAATCTTTTCGTAGCAAAATTCATCGTGAGTTTCATTCGTGCATCGTCTTTGTTTCGTCATTCGCCCGGAACGCCTCTTGTCGTTCGTTTCAATGTGCCTCGATCAGCCTTTTCGAGCTTCTACTTGATTCTTCTTCTTCTCCTCACTTTTCTTCAATTTTCAAACTAAACGCCCGTTTGTACAAATTTATTTGAATTTAAAGTCGCTTTTTGCCGCCTACGCATCAGGGCGTGTCGAAAATAGTCACCGCTCACGTTCCTTCTCGCGATCTTGGTGGCCGAAAAAAACTTTCGGAATTTGAGATCGAAAGCTTGGGCGATTTTTTCGTCATTTTATTTACACCAGAAATTCACTTTTTGTGTGTTTTATAGTCGAAGTTCAATAATTTAATATTTTACTTTTTCTCTTCGAACTTGAGGAACTTAAAAGTTGTATTTTTATTTTCGAACTTGAGTTACGAAACGAATTGGCATTCTACCTGCAAACTTTAGCAACTTGAGAATTTAATATTTACCTTACAAATTGAGTAACTCAAAAATTTTCTTTTCTTTTCAAACTCGAAAGAAAAACGTTTTTCATTTCAAATTTCCATACCAAACTTTGCCACAAAATACATTTCCAACAGATATTCGGAAAACGCACAACCATTACATGCATTTTTCAATTATCCGTAATTACTGGGAAACAATCGAAACTCAAAAAAAAAAACAAATTCGGAGTTGTAAAGAGGAATTTTCGTAATCTTCAATCTAGTTTCATGAAAAAAGTTTAATTCTTGATTGAAATTTCCCGTGCGAATAAAATGAGCAACAAATAGATCGCGTTCGCACGTAAGCTTTCAAGAAATCCGACAAGATTTTCCGTTCGTCCACCATCCGTTCACAGAGCGACGAATAGAATTTTATTTTTTTTCCAGCACGCCCCACTGCGAACCTGAATTATTAAAAATCTACACAGCGCGGTTACGATCGCGTATCCCGACTCGCAAATATCGCGATTTTCGTCTACGGACCTCTATTTACAACAGTCGACACTTAACGGATCAAAAGGCCAACAAAGAGAAGATCCGCGAAAAGATTGGATACCGAACGTAATTGAAATCGAATATAATATCTATAAAATGAAATCTACAAAAAAGAAGGAAAGAAAATAACGTAACGAAAAAATATGAATATTCGTTGCAAAGCGAGATTTCACGCGAGGCGTGAAAAATAAAAGCCCGTTGCGTTACGAAAAAAAAAAATGAAGTAACGTATGTAACTCGATATTTTTGTTTCTTCTCTATTCGAAATTGACAAAAATTATCAATTAATTCATATTCCTTTCTTCTCTCGATTAAAAAAGTTCTTACAATGAATACTCGTACGATTAATAAACAAGCGTATCACTCTCTCATCGAGGCACTGTTCTCTTCTCCCTCTCTCCTTCTCTCTCTTTCTCATCAACATGAAGATTCCAAACTTTAACTTGATCTCTTTATCGCTGTTTGGATCAGCCTCACGTAGCAACGAAACACCCAAAACTCATTTGAAAATATCGTTACGGAAACGATGTAAATTTCATTCAAATTTTTCGATCATTTCGAACGTCAAAAGTTAGCTCGTTGAAAGAAACGAAAAAAAGACAAAAAAAAACAAAAAGCTACGACTCAAACGAAACGTTAATGAGTTTTTATCGAGAGTTTCCGAGCGTACTTGAAACTTTTTTGAATGAAGTACGAAAACTTTCGGACGTTTTGTACGGCAAGAAAATTTAGTATCGGTGGCGAAGGGAAAATTCGAGGGCCGAGAAAGATGGGCTCCCGTGAGATCTCTGCGCTAAGTAAAAAGTATTCGAAAATATTTGACACCGGCGCGGAGGGAAGGGACTGACGGAGGAAACTTTTGGAAGGGAGGCTAGTCGGAGTCGAGCCACGGACAGCGTTCTTTCACCTGAACTCGTAAATTTGTATACTGTGCTCCGGTACGTGCCTCAGATTCAACGATTGGTACCTGAAAACACAGAAAAATCAATTCAAATGAGAATTTATCGTCACGATAAAAGCAACGTAAATTTTGTACATTTTTGGACTCACCATTCCGAGCTCCTGTGATAGTAGTAACCCTCGATCGAAGCGGCCGATTTTTGGAAGCAAATGTAATAAAATCCGGCGAACGAAGCCCCGTTTATGTCCTTAATCGTGTGATCGGGAACCAAAAAGTGTTCTTTCCACCTCATGAATACGAAATCCGTACCCTTCAACGCTTCGTAGTCGAACGTGTCCGAATTGAAAGTCTTGGCGTATTGGCAAAAAGATTCGAACTTACTCTGCGACACGTGAGAATTACAGGTTAGGCATATTCGTGTATGTTTACGCAAGTGCGTCGAAACAACAAGCTCTTCGCGGCAAAATTTTCTGGGCTCCGATAAAGTAAAAACTGAATGTTTTTACAATGTCAATTAATGCCAGATTAAAATGTTATTTTATCCGGGTTTTATCGTTTTTACGTATGAATCGAAGAAACTTTGCTGTTCTTACGAACCCAATGTTTCTTGTCGACGTCCTCATCCGCGTCCCACTTTCTCGTTAGGAACGGATACTTTTTGGATATTATTTCGCCATCGAAGAAAGTCGTCAATGTAGGAAATTCTTCCGTCAGTCCCTTGATCTTGAGGTAGCCGCACAGGTAACTGTTCTCTTCGTCCACATGCTAAAAAATGAACCTTCGTGATTATTTCTGACGATGAAGATTGCATGGTTAAGAAGCAATGAAAAAAAATTATTTTCGACAATTTTCTATCGCCGATTCGCACTGTAAAAATTGTCGAACTGGATCAGTATGGAAAATGTTTGATATTACAGCTGGAACATCAGTCCCAGTTACTGAAATAGCACGAAAGGTATTTTCCGAAAGGAAATTTTCCGAAACGTAGTCGTCGGTTGAGAGCACGTGATAAGACGGATCAGACGTCAAACGAGTTGATAAGGTTACACCTGACGCGCATTCGCGGACACGAACGACCAGACAAACCCAAACAAACATACGCAGAGCATAAGTTACGAAAGACCTAACCTGCAAAACCACCTCTACGTCGTAGCTGTTGCCCTTGGATTTTTGGGATCCCTGAAACCTCGAGCCGTTGTAAAGCAAAGATTTGGTTACGCCGGGCTGCTTGGAGTTAGCAGGGGGTGGTGGTACCACGTCGACTTTCACCGGCATCCTAGCGGCGTTCGATCTTCACAAACTTCAATAACACGCACTATCCGTCTCTCTCTCTCGTTTCGTCAGTCTAGACTTTGCTCCTTCAGCGCAAAAGTCTACATTACGAAAAAGAAGAAAAACCGAACGAGATTGGGATACGAAAAAAAGAAGCGCGAAATTTCGGTGATAAAGAGTCGCGTGCGATACTCGATACCGGCGCAAATAGTCGCGATTAATAATGGCCGTATTAATAGAAGAGAGAAGAAAAAAAAGCACACGCCGCAACTCGAGTCTCGAACTAAACGATGGACATATGTCTCGTGTATTGGCCGAGAACTCGAATGTGCCGAGAGTAGATCTTTTTCTCGAGAGCTCCTCCCCTCTCGGAGTCCTATTTCCGCGAGGACGTATAGGTGTTCACGTGAACACGTATATAGTCCAAGGATCAATCCACACGCGAAAAACTTTTCACTCTCCGAACGCCGGTACTCGCGATACCGAGAACGTCATCGCTCGAGTTTCCGTGAATGACGAATCAACGCGCGGTCAATTCGCCTCGTGGAAACATTCCCTTTGGGTTATCCTCTACACGATACGAGTTCGCTTCAAATCTAACGAACCCCATTCGAGACCTTACTATTTTTTGCGTATCACACTTTTTTTTACACTTTTATCGTGTGACAGGTTGCCCGTGTGTGTGCGTATGCCCGATATACCGAAAAATAACGGGCGGAGTGCGAGATACTTCGACGGTGGCGCGCCGAATAGGGAACGGTTCGAAGTCCGAACTTCGCTATTCGGGACGCTTGCAGAATCGCTTTTTTTAACGAACATTTTTTTATTATATTTTCCACCCGCTAGTGGCGCTAGGTATTCTATGAGAATATTTTTTTATTTCCGAAACGAGCAATTTTACGATGTAATAATATTTACGCAGAGTAGTGTATATTTGTTATTATTTCAGCCGAAATCACGATCGCGGTCGTTTCCACTGCGTACTGACTGTGACTGTATAGTTTGGTCACTCGGTGATCGAAGCGACTCCAGTGGTGAAGTTGATCTTTTGATCTGATCTTTTAACTCTTTCCATCAACGTTTTTCCATCGCTTCCCCTCTAGCGTTTCTACACCTAGGTTCCAACCACTCTACGACGGCGCAGTATACCCTCCCCCGTGACGCTAGCGACAATGTTCCCTCGCGGTAGATAGCCGAAGCTCGCGCTAAGTTTGTTTTACCGACGTGATCCGAGGCTGCGTCGACGTTTTATCGCGCTTGACGCGACGGCGAAGGGGTCGACTGCGGGGGGGAGGAGAGACTGCTCTCTCTTACCTCCATAGCTCGAATGTCGGCTAGAACCGCGGCGTGAATTTAGCCAATATTCGCTCGTGCTAAAAAAGGAGAGGTTCGCGCGTGTGTTTTCTTCGCGGCTCCGCTGGCTAAAGATTTTTCCGAGTTTCGAGGATCATCCCTTTCCGAGACGGACTTTCAAAGACATTTGCCGAAGTAGAATAAAATACCGCGTTTCCGCAAAATGGAGAACGCTGATAAAGGGGAAATGCAATTGAGCGAGGACAAAAAGTCATACGGCGGCATTCCGGAAGCTGTCTTTGTGGTAAATACATCAAATTATCAATTAAGGATTCCATCAAAGACGTTTGAAAAAAAAAAACAACAAATTGTTATTTTGTACATGAAATCATCGTGACTATCCCGCATCGACTTTGATGATCCAACTTTCACCAATTCGTGAATGAAAATTTTATGGGCTTCGGAGCCACCCATATTTGGTCACAAAAGTTCGATTCCTTTTTCTCCAAAACAGAACCTCGTACATTTTGTATAAATATATCGATGTAAATTTATTGATTTGCACAAAGTTAGGTAGTGGTCCGAGTTGATAAGGAGGGCTTTAACGAGTCCGAGTAAACTTCAGATTTCCACGTCGATTTTAGTTACGGGACTATTAGAATTATACTTTGGCATTGTACGCAAGATCAATACACAATCGTGCAGAATTCTTTGTTGTTCAAATTGTTTAAACTATTAATAAACAATAAAATGGTTATCGATCAAAGTATTATTACAACGATCGATGAAAATATTTAAACACTAAAGTTACTATTTAAATTGACCCTGTTGGTGGATGGACTAATCTGAGTAGATATTTATAATTGAGCTAATTATTATTCGATAATTAAGCGTTCAACTAATTATTAATTAGAAAAAAAATTGACAAAAATGTGAAAAGATTGTTTAATCGTACGAAAATATTAGGAACTAAGCTTTGCCTCAATTTAAAGTAAACTGAACAGATAGATTTTGCCATGTCTTCTTTTTACTTTTTTTATTTGCATTTTTCGGGAAGCAATTTTTTACACTCCAGCCGTGCATTCTGCAATCCCATTCCTATGTTTTAAACACCATAATCTTCGTTTCCCCAACAGGAAGACGTTGACGCCTTTATGGCATTGGCAGAGAACGACGGTTCCGTGGACAAAGTCCTGAAGAGGCTGGACGAAAATCACAGCAAGTACAAATTCATGGAATACAATTTGGCGAGCAAGCGAAGAAGGCTGAGAACTCAGATACCCGATTTGGAAAGATCTCTCGAAATGATAGAGAAACTCCAGGCGGAAGTGAACGAAAGCGAAAACATGGAAACGCAATTTTTGCTATCGGAGCAAGTATTCGCGAAAGCGATAATACCGCCGACCGACAAGGTTTGCTTGTGGCTCGGAGCGAACGTCATGCTGGAATATACACTGGACGAAGCCAGAGTACTTATGGACAAGAACATCAAGGCGGCGAAGAAAAATCTCACTTACGTCGAACACGACTTGGACTTTGTCAGGGATCAATTCACTACTACAGAAGTGAATATGGCGAGAGTCTACAATTGGGACGTCAAACGCAGACAAGCCGCTAAGGCTACCTGAAGCTTTTCGTCGAACCCAGCGATGACTTTTCGTTATTTACCTGCGCACCCTCGTCGAGCACTTCGTCGCTGCCTGACGAAAATCGCTTGAACATCCTTCGAGGATAACAAAATATATATATATATATATATATACACGTTCACTATGGATAATCGCACCATTTTCGTATAAAGATAAAAATGAGAAAAAAAAACACGGAACTGTTACTGAAATGGGAATTTTATTATTTTCTATTCGTTTCTCTATCAGTGTTTCTAGGAAAGTGATATTTCTTAGGAAATTCTTTTGTTTTGTACAAAAGATTAAAATTTTACTGTATATCCCAAAATTCTTGAATAATTATCTCGAAAAATCTACAAATAATTCTACAATAAATCTGAACTACGAAAAAGATTTGCTCTTCAATTGTCCGAAGGGAAAACTTAGTCGTAGAATTTTTTGGGTACGTTAAAAACCGCACGACAAAGTTTTTCATATTGATGAAGAAATTTGGTCATCAACATATCAGCAGAAAGCTCCTCCTGTCCAACATATAATTTTCAAAGTAACTTAAAGGACGCAAAAGAAAACAATTGTCCAGATACGGCTACAAAAAAAATCGCGTATTTATTCAACAGAAATCACCAACTACATTCAAATGCCATTTTTACGTTTAAAGTCGTAGGTCGTTTGCGAATGGAATGGAAATAATGGAAAGATTGCGTTTTTTCTTTACTTTCAAACGAGCTCAATAATACTGCGCAACGAGGTAAGTTCTCGTTTATCTTGTTAACCAGATATATATATAAAGATGCCCTTTTTCATAACACATTTCTGATAAGGTTCGGGCTTAAGACTCTGTGTAACGTTCTTATTGATAATATATCTCTCTTCTTACTTCTATACATATACATACATATTTATATATATATGTGTATATTCAAAGTATATTTTGTACTCGTGTCAAAATACTCTGATTTTTACCTATAAATTCATCGTTAAACCAAAAATCATACATATATATATATGTCGCAGTTCGAACTCGTTTTCAGTTAATCAAGAAATAAAAAAAAAAGGAATTTTTATGATTTTTTTTCCTCTGGTAAAACTTAGAATTTGCTGATAAATATTGATTTTGGTTACTCGCCTTAATTATGAAAAATTATATCAACGAAAAAAGGCATGAAAACGTGCTTTCGAATGAAGCGAAGCTTTAGAACCCAAAAAGAAGTCTGATTAGCTGTTTATATTTCTTGATGCTCAGAATGCCAATTTAGAAAGAATTTTATCAACCAAATCAGAGAAAGTATTTTTTAAATGCTGAAATTAATTTTAACATGAAATTAAATTATCAATACATTCCAACTAGATTCAATAGTTTAAACCAGTTTTCCAATAGGTTTAATCGGAAGAAAGCTACGTTAACTAGAAAAAACTCGTCGAAACAGAAAACGAGTTTTAACGGAGACATATAAATTTACTCCGTCAGAAATATAAAAGGAACTAAACATAGCCTGCGCGAGTAAAAGAAAACCAATGAAAACGTAACCGTCAGCTGGCTTTATCTGATAAGGCACGAATAGTAAGGCAGGTCCCTTTTTTCCCTTTTTTCCTTTTCTTTCCGAAAAGATATCAGATCTTCGCGACTAGCGATACGGTGTCGAGCCATGGAGATCCGCGACGGCCTTTTACGCCGATGATGATTCCAGTTCGCACTTTTGAAGTTTTGCCTCGAGTTCGGCAATCTGCTCCTTCGCGCTCTCCAACTCCTTTTTCAGCGCGTACGTCTCGCCCTTTTGTTCCGTCGCGCTGCTCAGATACTTGGATACGTATCTGTATTAACGAGTTAACAAAATTTGAGTATGCGTTCCAACCTAATGACGGACAATGGCGGACAATGACGGACAATGACGGACGGACTTGCATCTTGACGACGCAATAGCCGCCAACTTTGAAACCAAAAATGACAAAGAATTTTTTAGGAAGTATTAGGACTGAACGAAGGATACCCCAAAGCGTCGTCAGGCTTCTCCGTCTCTTCGTACAGCATGACGAGTACTTTGGTAAATGCATCGATGACGCCAGCGCGTTCGAGGTACTTTCGAAATTCTTCGCGTTTCGCGTCCAAGTCCTGATTCGGAAAAACAAAGAACAGCTTATTACTTCCGGCGTTCGAAACTCGAAAATTTCGCAAATTTTGGTTTTTTTTTTTTGAGGTTAGCCGGCGTCGTTCGTAAACAAAGAAATCGAACGATTACGTAACGCGTTTACCTGCGGCCGAGAGTTGCTGAAACTAGTGTCCTCTCGACTCTCGTCTTTGCTATTGTTAAAAAAAAAAATGGAAACGGATTTGGTTATTCGTCATCGCAGGTGGAAAAGTGAAGAAAATCCTTTCAGGAATATGCTGTTGATTCGGGAAGAGTTTTTCATCGTAATACCTAAAGCTCGACGAAGATTTGTCGCTGTTCGTTGATTCACGTAGTATACCCATCGCGTCGTTTATTTTTTTTATACTTTCTTCCGATTCGACTCGTATATTTATATCTCAAAATACGATGAAAACGATTTTTCCCAAGGAATCTTTCGATGCGTCACGGCTTACGAGGAAGGAAATTTTTCGTATATTTACGTACCAGACGTAGGAACAATATGTAAACTCACACGAGGCACTTTGAACTGAGGCGAAAGTTTGCAGAGTACGAACCGCAAGGGAAGCCGACGAAAAAAGCGGTCGTGAAAACATTAAACATTCGAGTACGATATTTCACCACTGGGGTCGCTGCGATCAAGACTGACCGAGCGATATAGAGATTGGTTGAAGCAGAAAGTAGCATAAAAAATGGAATGAAAAACGTAAAAATGATTATGCTAACAATCGTCAAGATACATATGAAAAAATAGAAGAAAATAACAAACAAAAAACTATCCAATACAAAAAAACTTCGAAATATTATTATCGGTTTACAGTTTCCCTAGAAACACGAACATTATAGACTCCAGCGCCACCCGACCGAAAAATGTCCACAATTTTTCACACGCTTTTGATAATAGAGTTCGAAACTCTTCCCCTAATCTTTCCAGTCAAGTTTCAAAGGCCGTCAAGTGGCGCCACTGGTGGCCGACGCGAGCAACGCGCGTCAGTTCCGTAATGGCGGACGCGCGTTGGCGACGTCAGTTTTTGACAGTTTTCGCGAGCCTACCGAAACGACGATAAATCCGGTGAAAAATGTCGAAACTGCGTGACAGTTCTTCCGCTGTTTTTCTCTTATCCCGACAAATCCGATAAAACGAGGGAGAAAAAAAAAAACAATGTTTCAGAGTGTCCGATACGTATTTCTGCAGTTATGCGCGACTGGTCTTCTCGGTATTGTCTCGTGCACCGGCGACAAACTCGTCGAGAACAGTAAAAACAACGCGTTTCGCGCATCCTTCGATAATTTGACACACGCCATTGTCGGCGGTCTAAGTTGGATACTAATACTCGTATTGTCGAAAAAACCCGTGACGCCAAATATTTACAGCGTTATTTATTGCACAATAATATCGTCCCTCATCGATCTGGACCACTTCGTGGCTGCTGCGAGTCTTAAGTTAAGAGTGAGTTATTATTTCATTTTTTTTTCGTTTTTTTTTGTATTTTTCATCAATTTTCGATCCATTTTTATTTTCACTTTGAAATTAGTTTTCATTATTATTATTATACTTTTTCACATTTCATTTCACACTTCATATTTATTTTCAATTCAGTAGTCTCCCTACTTATCGTTAAAAGAATGTTTTCTCGCCCACTCACCCGTGCCATCGTCTTGTCTTCGCCCTTTTCAATTTCCTCAAAAAATCAGGCACCGCGAGGATCCCGCGTAGTTAAAATTTTCTTCAACCTCCGTGCACGCTGCACTTCCCAAAATCTTTTCAGAGAAACATAAGAAAGCGCAAAAACAGTAGAGCGATGGATATCGGATCTGCGGCGATCGCTCTATCCATGGAAATTCCAGGGGTTGCTTACCCGAAGGAAAAAACGCACAGTATCTTGAAAGAGGCAAACGTCAGTTCGGTAGATAAAACATAACGCAACTTTTTTTTTCCTGTTTTCAGAACTTTGGAAAGTCAAAGGAATCGTAAGAAAAATATTTTTGGGTTTGGTTGATGAATTGACAATACAGACTATATCGAACTCATCTTTATCATCATCTCCATCATCATCATTATTATTACTATTACAATTATTTTTTGAATTTTATTTAATTACATATTAGTATTATTAACATATAACCTAAAATTATTATCGATATTATTTTTATTATTATTCTATTATCTCTATCATCATTATTATAATCATGTCCAACACCACCATATTATTGTTTGTTCCCCCATGTAAAATCCACAATGTTCACCAAAAAGCTTTTAAATTAAAAATAAAAAAAGAAAATCGTGTGAGCAGCGGGCAAGTTTTGTACCTAACCTTTCTACCCTTATACTAACGTTTGTTTACCCTTCCATGGAGTTTACGATCTTACATACAGGTATTGTTTTTACAGTGGAAAACATAACCTCGTTGTAACAACATGATTACATAAGAGCAGATTTGTGAATACTGAATAACCTCGTTAATAACATAAAATAATTGTGCAAGAATATAATCCCGCGCCGAACACCCCTCGACTGTAGCGATCCTAGCGGATTCAACACACTTTTGATCCCCCCCAGTAGAGTTGCCAAAACGGCAGGAAACTTTGTTACCGGCGGGCATCGATACATCAGCGCCGCTCGGCCGCTAGTTACCCCCACTCCGGTGAACGCATGCGCGCTTAGTTACTGCGCATGTCGCAAGTTCGCGGGCGCGTCGTGCGCGCGGACGAGCGGGACGTGACGTAATTACGGTAGTGCGGGGAACGAGAACGTATAATGACAGAGAAGTATAATGAGGATCGTTTGATGTCGCAGGATGCGACGCATTTGGATAGAAGGCCGTTTCTGCACAGTACGACGATACCGTTGCTGCTCTGGCTCGTACTTATGATGTGTTCCCGCTTCCTCGGCTCTCCTGGTATCAGCAACTACGCTTGGATCGTACTCACCGCGTTCCTCAGCCACCACATACGCGACGGTAGCCGGAGGGGTTTATGGTTCTCCCCGATCGGCTCAACGAGGCCGATTCCATATTACCTGTATATAGCGTTTAGTATGGGTCTTCCTTACGTCATTTATTGGCTCATGTTTCTCACCGGAACGCCAATGATCAAAGACCGCAAATACCGCCCTCTAGACATCGTTTGAAATAAAGACTCGTCATCACCTGATTTGTGTATTCTTACTCCATCCCCCGTCGATAAGAGGGAACGGTCCGCATGCGAATCTCGTAACGTGCGCGCCAGATGGCGTTGCGTAATAAAACGTACGTTCGCGTGCCTTCGTAAGCTCTTCGACGTTTGATCATCGCGCAAGCGTCACTTTAGACTTTTTATGACGAATAAAATTCTTGGGAAGAACCCACACGGATGGCATGTGTCGGCGATCGATTATAATCGATCGCTTATCTCGTGTTAATTCCAGTTGGATCCGGAAGAACTTTTTCGAAACGTTGCGTATCTCCGAGGGAGGAAAGGGTAGAGGAAGATATGCAGTTTTTATTCAGATTATTCAGGTCATCAAAACGATCAATGATTTTCGTAAAAAAATATGTTTTAAGATTGAAAATTATATAAAAAGAGGGGGAAGATAAAGCGAATATTTTTCCATATATATAACGTCCGGATCGTGATCAAACGATTCGCCCATTTATTTTTTCGTCGTATTTCTCCCCAAAATAGACATTATTTATTCCTTACCACGCTAGGACGCCATCTGCCGTTTTTTATACGAAGCATCTTTGTGGATGAGTCCCTCTATCAACTCACGTTCGAATTTAACCTCCAACGGCTCGGAGGCAAAAACGTATCCGTGCACGCTCTTGTAGAACAAATCGTATCTACATTCTCGCGTATTCGTTGGAGTATTTAATAGAGTCTTTGGAGGGGTTATATCAGCGTGCGGTACGTCGCGTCACGGTGGCTCGATGCCACAAGCAGTCTTCACCTTTCTTCGATAAGTTCAGTACCTCGTTGGATTCCGTGACCGCGCCACGATCGTTTCCTCATTTTATTTGCCAATGTTGTTTTTCTTCCGCGTGTCTCAGGTTGTACACAATACACGCGTACGAGTGATACGACGAACAGGCTCCCGCGGTCTCTCGCCAGTCACGAATATCGCGCACGCTGGTGCGCACACTCGCGCCATCTCGTTTATTTCTCGGGTACTTCAATAGCGATACAATTCGGACAAATTCTATGCTGACGCCGGAGTTACGGGAAAAACTTTTCGATGTGCAAAAATCACACGGTAGAGATTCGATGTTACAATTGGTTGATTATGTGACCGCGCGAAGATCGAGTTTTCGTGCCAATCATCTCTACAATTAATCAGAGTTCGATCGAATTCTCGATCGATCGAGAAAATCATAATAATCATACGAACCCTCGGGGGATTCGTAAATTCAATACTTTCCCGCTATGGTGAGTAGCGCTGCGTTAGCTTTTCCTTCCTAACCTCAAAACTTTCGTTTTCGCGCATCGTCGCTCCACACGTGCAGAGTTAACTTTTTTTCTTTATTTTCGTTTCCGAGCGTCGTTTCGACTTTTTTTTTCAGTTAGGCAAACACCGTCCACATAGAGGCTCTAATGAGTATCGTTGACCTCTTTTTCTCTTCCATACGTGTAAATTCACGTACGCGTTTTCGGATACGCCGGGTGACTCGATTACGGCCTTATCTCTGATAGGGATCGTTCCTTGCATTTTATCAGAGTCTATATCGCGCTCGGCACACTCGATTTTTTTTTCATACGATATACGCGGAATTATCGGGTCCTCGTCAGCGCCTTGTTTCGTAAATTTAACACGGCTCTTCGCACATCTCGGAACTTCCGGACTGTTTTTCGTTTTACAACAAGTGTGTCATTCACGGAAGTCCGACGCGCATTGAGATAATAACAACAGCATTAAATATACAAATACTATTAGTAATAATAATAATAATAATAATAATAATAATAATAATAATAATAATGTTGATCATAAACCAATAAATCAAAAAGTAATAACAATGTATACGTAAATTCCAGAATAATGCCGATCACGATAATAACAATAATAATAATCACAATTAATGTATCAGTGGCAAACATTTCTCTTGGATTTCCCTCTACGGCTGTTTACACTTGAAACTCCCGCTTGGTATATTTCCTGTCGTAATTAAGTGTAATTAGGATCACCGTGATAATGATGATGATAACGAATGCAGACCCAAACAAATATATGCTTCGATGGAAAATGAAGTATGAACAATGACGATGAAGATGATAATAATTATGAGAAAAATTAGAATAAATTATTATAATATATTTAATTTAATATGATTGTAACAATTATTGTTATAGCAATAATAATAATATTCACAGCAATGCAAAATAACAATGACGATAAAATATGATTCATATTTTTTATTTTGTTGTTTTATATAATAATGTAAAGAATTAAATACGTTTTATCGTTTCTGAATAAAAATAGTTTTCTCCTATTCGTAAAGAGTCGCTTTTTGCGAATATTAGTTCTAGAATACGGGCATTATATATTTATGCATCGCGCAGCATAAACTGCCGCAATTTTCATCTCAGTCGATCGCGAATACACCTGGCAAAAAAAAAAGCGAACGCGGATCGCGACTGAGGTCAAACCTGTATACGCGATAAATTATCGCGATCGTCTGCGAGTACGCGGGTATCCGAGCGGCGCATAAGTAACCCTGCGCATCGCCACTGCGACGACCTCCCCCCTCCTCATTCTATACTTATCCATTTTTCTCTCTATCTTCGGCGATATCGAGATCGCTACGAAAAAAAATTTGCCTCGCTTCTCTCACGCGTGTTATTAAGAGCGAACAAAAAAACAAAAACACGAAACGTCGATTGCACGAAACGCTTAGCCTTCGCGTCGCGAAGAGACACCGGTAGAGTCAAGTGCCATGTCGCGGAAAAACGGTTACGAAAGATCCACGGAAACGAGTGGGATAGAGAGGGAGTAGGATGCGAAGTGAGACTGCGCGGCGACGGCGCCACCAGCTTGCCCGTAACCGAAATAAACGGTCGAGATGGCGCGGAAGGGGGGGGGGGTGGAAGTCGACTACAGCGATCGAGCGAAGTGGGTGGGAGCGAAGAAAAACGTATGGTGCAATAGAACAATCTCGGAGTCAGTGATCGCTGTACTTTCGCTTGAATTCGCGAGTTCGCAATTTTTTTCGTTTTTTTTTTTCGATTTCGTTCATTTTCGTAGAGGTTTATCACGCGCTGGCAAAAAGTGACAAAATATTGAAAAAATTCGGAATAATTGCGCGCGCGGGGTTTCACGCTCGGTCTCTTTTCGGCTTCTCGTCCTTGTGGGATCATGCGCAGTTCGGCGAAGGCTACTCGCTTCGTTCGCACTTTTTCTTTTGTTTCTTGTTTCTGTATTCACTGCGGGCGGAAGTTCGGCGATAAAGGCGCGTAACTTCGCGGCTTTTGTTTTTTTTATCCTCGATGTAAATCGAGTAGCAAAGTTTGACCTTGGGGGCGCCACGGATCACGAGATTTCAATCGTAAATGTACGGGAATTGAAATTTTGCAGGAAACGCTGGAGGACATCAGACTCTACTTCTACATTGCTTGCGGTGTTATAGCGGTGATCCTCGTCATTCTGATAATCCTCGTGTGTGTTCTCTTCGTCAAGGTCAATGCTCTCATCGCCGCGGATGGGTCAGTATCCACGGCTCATATTTCGTTTGACTTTTCGAACGAATAATTAGTTCGAATAATTGCTTCATTTGATTATTTATGAACTTTGTTTGGGTTTGTTTGGGTTGGTTATTTTTATTATTTACGGATATTGTTATTGTTTAGAAATTTTATTATTATTCCCCATTTGTTTATTAATTGTGAATTCGGTAAATAAATATTCAAAAGGTACAAAAAATTGGAGAATTTTGAAATAAAATTTTCAAAAATAAAAAAAAAATTTTTTCAAAAATCAAAAAAAAAATTTCAAAAATATAAGAATAATTAAAAAATATATAATTTTTAAAATAAACAACAAAATATAAATTTTACACTTGCAGCTTCGTCGTTGCTTTCAAAACTGAAAACGAAGAACTAAAAAATCCCGCGAGAAACTTAAAAAAAAACCCGTTAAAAATCGAGCTCTTTTTCTTTTCTTCCCATGATCTCTTTATCTCATCCGCACACTCGAGACCACGATCCCACAGATAGAAGTCTCGCGACTCTTGTCTCAACGGCACAATTCCTCTTTGTCGTACATGCACGAATTGTTCTTTTCTCGCACGCTTTTTTTTTTGTTTCTTTTCTCTTTCAACGTTGTCATTGACACACTCGCGATTAAAAGTGACTCACGAGCGTGATATCGTGCAATCGGAATTTAAAAAGACTATATATATATATATATATATATATATATATATATATATATATCGATTTTTAACGGGTTTTTTTTTAAGTTTCTCGCGGATTTTTTTAGTGCTTCGTTTTCAGTTTTGAAAGCAACGACGAATCGGCAAGTGTAAAATTTATATTTTTTTATTTCTAAAAATATATATTTTTAATATTATAATATTTTTGTTTATTTTTGAAATATTTTTTTGTTATTTTAAAATTTTTCTGTATTTTTTTATTTTTCAAAACCTCTTTTCACGATTCTCGAATGTTTTGTTTATTTTTATTCCATTTTGTTGATTTTTGTTTTTATAAATATATAAAACAAATGGATATATATATATATATATATATATCCATTCATACTTATAAGTATTATTGGCTCTTATATTGACAGTCATATACAACAGAGTTATTAACTTCGATAACCTCTTTTCACGATGTCTGATGGATTGTCTTTTTATCATGAGTGACTCGATAAAACTTTACGAGATAGCGACGTTAATAAAAACACATGACGATACGAATAAAAACCGCAATATCGTTTCCGACAATGATACTAATGCAATAAACGCGATAGCATTAAAAACTGTATAAAAATATACAATATTGAATAATAAACTATTAAATAATATCTCTAATGTTAATTTCTAAATTAGATGAATAATTCTCTAATTCAAAGTTTTTAATTAGATAAATAATTATCAAATTTTTATTTCGAGTAATTATTAATTTTATTGTCAATTATTTATTTTATGAATATAAAATAAAGGAACCCTTTAATTTACTTTTCAATTTGACGAAAGTAAAATCGATTTTTTCAAAAAATAAAATTTATTTCGTTCGTCGAAGGAAAAAGAATGATGGAAATGTGTAACATTGCAGATCGAACCAACTGAGTCGTCAGGCGAACATGATGGCGGACTTTTGTTACACAAATCCGATGATCGTGCCAGGTGAAGAATTGTCCAGGCGAGGATTCTCGATGTATCGTGGAGAGGACTACACGAGCGGTAACATGTTCGGCATGAAGAAGGATTACACGGTCCATCAGGAGCAGCGTTCGAAGTTTTGACCTCCGAAGAAAATTCACTTCGATCTAGAAACTATAAACATTAGATACAACGAGATTTACGCGTAACGCTTGCGAGACGCATTCGCGGACACTTCCGGTCAAAGCGTTTTCACTTTTCTCAAATTCTAGTTATCGAAAAACGCAAAAATTACGAAAAAATCATTTGTTCCGAGGTGGAGAAAATTCTGTCATGTTTGATCATGAGAGAAAAGCAATTTTCAATAATTTTTTTCAAACCTCAAATCAGCAATTTTTTTTCTTCGCGTCATGACTCGGAAGCGCCAAATTTTCAATACGAAAATTGAAAAACCTCATAAAAAAAGTCGAAACAACGAAAACATTTTTTTCGAAGCTCCAAAAGTGTAGAAAGTTCAAAAGCGTCGGCGGCGAATTGAAAAAGGGAAAAAGTGAGACCAAAAAAAAAGTGGAAAAGAAAAACATTGATGGAAGAGAAAAGTAGGCGAGGTTGACTTTTGACCGGAAGTCTTCAGTTTCCGGTTTGTGAACGACCCGCCTCTTTTATCTTTCGCTTCCACTCTTCTTCGAAAGATCAAACCTCAAAGTTACCGCATCGCCATCAATCGCAAACACCTAATAGAAAAAAAAAAAGACGAATAGAAAATAATAATCGTAATAATGTGCAGAAAAGTTGTATAAATTCATGCATTTGCACGAATGCGAAAAAACGAAGTATCAATGATAATAGTATTATGAATAATAATATAATATTTATACTGTACGCCGAACAAATTAAATATATGAAAATTCGTATATCTTTCCGTTACGAAGTCACACGTCACGGTTCGTTACAGTAGCCTATTGCTCAAAGCTGGAAAATCGGTAAAAGAAGAATTTCTCGACTACCGATTTACTGTATCTCGTAAAAAAAAATGGCCAAAGGTACCCAAATAATACGTATCGATACTACGTACGTTTAATGTAATAATTATAATTGTAATAAAACCGATCGTGAGAGACATATGCAATTGGAATTTCATTTTATTTCCGGTTTAACTAAAATGATTGCGTAAGGGATACAACTACGTTAATTAAGGGGGCAGTACACGTTTTTCCCCTCGCCCGTCGATCTCAATAGTAGATTTCCACGGATATCTGAAATGGCTCATCAAAATTTCACGAAATGTGGCCGGACAATGTAAAATTGATAGACGAACGGTTGTTTTTTCACCAACTTTCTCAAATCGAAAAAAATTACAGTTTGTTTGGGTTTGTTTGATCTCACTAGTAGATTTCCACGGATATCTGAAATGGCTCATCAAAATTTCACGAGATTTGGCCGGACAATGTAAAATTGATAGACAAACGGTTGTTTTTTCACCAACTTTCTCAAATCGAAAAAAAATTAGACTGGGTTTGTTTGGGTCGTGTGTACGTATACATACGCACGTGTTTGGGTTTGTTTGGGTCGTGTGTACGTATACATACGCAAACAAACCCAAACAAGCCCGTCGAGGTTTGCCGAACGCTAGCGACAATGTCGCCTCGCGGTAGATGGCCGAAGCTCGCACAAATTTTGTTTTACCGACGCCTCGGCTCGCGTCGGTAAATCGCCTTAGTCGGAATCCTCAAACCTTTCACCAACGTTTGAACTCGATCCCCAATTTGCCAATCCCACTCGTTTTTCGCCCGTTTTCGATCATTTCGTTAAATTTTATTTTTTACGAAAAAGCAAACTTTTTCAAGTGGATGGAAGCACCTGTAGAGTAGTAAGCACAGAGAGGATAATTGCCACCATCGTGTACGGTCGCAGGGGCAAAGTTGGAACGGAGATACATAGCCGGCGGGCAATGGGTAGAGGTTATGTCTACTTAGGTATAAGAAGACGAGAAGAGGCGGAGGAGGCAATGAAAGCACGGGAAGGGGGGAGGGGAAAGAGGAAGAGAGGCAAAGCTTCGAATGGCTGTGTGACTGCAAGCTCGAATACAAGAACAAGCGAGGATAGGCTGTAATTGGTATAAAATCATCGAGCAAACACATCGGACAAGACAGCCGGAGGGTTGTGGGCGGTGTTACGTGCCGTCTCCATGGTTACTAGTTTTCACGTCGCTCGGCTAAACCACCTCGTACGTACACTCGCATCTCGTGATCGCGCGGACAATATTCTCATGCCCCCTCCCCCCTTCCTTCGAATCGACGCGCACTCTTTTATCGCAACTCTTCGTACTCGCGCGTATACGATACTCCGGGCTGTATGGTTAGCCCTCATGATCTTCAATTCGCTTTGTTCCAGTGGGTGACACAGTTATCGACGCTTTACAACGAGATGGCGCTCTTCGCGCTCTTTTTCCTTCCCCTCGTTTCTTTACATAACCTCGATCACGATGAGCAAGGGTTTCGACTTTTAGAGGTTAGGTTACGATTTATAGCTTGCAAAAGTGACAGTCGCGAGCTATGTTTGACGGAAACATAATTGCGAGAATTGAAGTCTCGGATGTAATTAAAAATGCGGATAAAACGGGTTTCGATGCGTAATAATGCGGCGCGTCGCCTTGATCTCTTCAAATCCCTTGAATCAACCCGCCGTCATTTTGGTTTTTCGTTTCGAAAAGAATTCGTCGAACAGTTATCCAGCCCGTTGTTTTTCCAAGTCGTTCACCCTCGTTCGTACTCGTGAATACCCCCCCCCCCTTAGGATTCGGCGAAATCCTCGAGACTTCGAAAAATCGTCGGATTAAGGGAACTTTGTTTCTCCGGGGCACACGCAACCTGTCGAGTGTTTGGTTTAGCGGGTTTTGACGCAGTCGTCGAAATCTCCCCTCTGGCTTGTACGAGTGTCGGTGCTTATACGAGCAGCGCCACTGTCGGATGCGCGCGAAACCTCCCCTCTCCGCTTTCCTTTTTCACGTGGTAGTAAATCCAGGGTTGGTGTAATTCCGTGTTATCGTTGACCGGGATTTAGGGTCGTTTGGAAGCTCGAAAGAGGGCTCTTAGGAGAAGGGGGGTCGGTATTAACACTTGTATTTCTCTTTTTATTGTGGTCGTCGAAAGTGAAAGATTTGAGAGCGCGTCGCATATGTTGTTGCGGACTCGCGACGTGGCTCCACTACAGGCGTCCCTCGTTACGAGCTTGACACTGAGCAAACGGATCTCCGAGCTTCCTCTTATTCCCGCACCCCGCGTTCACTCCGCTCCGCCCGCGACGAAATTTCCCCACTTCGACCGCCTCGAGCCACCGACACTCCACCCGTCCGATAATCCGACGCGCCTTTCCCGCACTCCTTCGATTTGCGGTCCGAATCGCGCATCATCCCGATCGTCGCGAATCCTACAGCCAAGTTCGCGTCAGTCGTATAGTAGCTAACTTCACCAAACTGACGATTGGACGAAACGGTCAGCGGCCATATTACTAGAGACCGTGACATTCGCTATTCCAAGCTTGACCTTGGACTGGAGGATCATGTCGATACTTTCGAGAGGGAGCAGTGTCTTCAAACGATAAAAATAAAATACTCGAATCACTTTTCAATGACTCTCTAATAACTTGATAAACTTCGAATCGTAAATTGCATTCTCTCTTCGTTGTTATTATTATGTATATATGTATATATCTATGTTGACCGTTACATTTAATTCGAATCGAAATATTGCTGCGACGCGCCATCTCTCGGTACTTTCGAGAACACTTCGGAATCACCAGAAAGATTATGATGAGGATCTTTGTTATGCTGATTCGAGCTGAAAGGCCTCGTACGTAGCTCCTCGTGCAACGTTGCACATTTCGCTCGTACAATGCACATACATGCATAAACGGTTATAGGAAAGCGCGCATGGGGGACAAGAGAAGGTACACGCGTTGCATGGTCGCCGGGGCGCATAAAAGTGAACTTTTCTCGGGCTCATATTTTTACGAGGCTCAAGCGAGAAACGCGAGAAGAAAATAAGGGAGAACGAGAGGCGAGGGAGGAAGAGAAAAGACAAAAAAGGAAAAAGTAGAAAATAAGTCACCGGTACGAGTAAAAGGGGCACAGCAATCAACTGTGGACCGTAAGTCTGTAGATGGGGAATATACGGCGCGTCGACCCTCAACCTCGAATGCTTTCGTATTTTTTCTCGTCCGAGTGGTACGGAGTTTCACTGGTGGAGGGCGGGTCGGTTTGACGACTAGTTTTAATCGATTTTTCATGGTGGATTTTTAGAGACAAATTTTATTGCTCTTACTCCGTCGTATTTACCTAGGCTTCGATTTATATCTCAAACTAATCAACTTGATCCAATATATCGTGTCACCTTTACGAATCAACGGAATTTTAAAAATTGCGATTTATCCATAAAAACCGTAAAGCTGCTAGCGATGTTTAGTACTAGTAACGCCATCTGTTGTAAACTCATTTCATTGAGGTTACATAATACACAGAGCACTCTCTAAAATGCTTTTTTTTCGTCAACTACTCATATGTGAAATATTGTCGAAAGCCAATGTTTCCTCTGATTTTTCATTCGAGATCGTAAGTTACGCGATCACTGATCAAAGGTTTCGATTCTCATCCCGTTGCCTTCGGAACCGCGATGTAATAATCCGATTTCCCATTAGAGTTGACCGCGTTCCTTGTCACGCGTTTATACGTACAGACTTTCTTTGTTCTTACGAGGCTTTGTCCCCTGGACAATACGTAACTACGAAACTGCGAGGGAGTTAGAGAAAGCCGGATAAAAGAACAAAAGAAATACGCGGATTACGTGTGTGCATCGCGTAATAAGCGATCGTGCAATTTCACAGAATCGTACAGGTCCGGGGCGACATTCATCGCCGAAGAAGAATTTAACGAGGGCCACGCGCCGTCTAACGTGACGTTTCTTCGTCCGGTCGCCAGGGGGGCGAAAGTCACGAACTGTACGGGCGGTTCCACCTACCGGCGTAACCGTGACTCTATCGGCTTCCCTCACCAGCGCGCCGCCGCGAAATCCCCCCCCCCCCGCCCTCCTTCGCGACCGTCACGCTTTTCCCCCACTCCGCGCATTTTTTTTTCTTGACTCGTTAAAAAACGCGCGTATCCGTGATTTCTCTGTAGTTGGGAGTTACGTCGTGAGAAAACATACCGGATATGTACAGGGAAGGACAAAGTTGGACGAAGAGGCGTTTGCGTGATGAGGCACGTGGCGCCCGGCAAACAACCCCATGCGGTGAAGCCACGAGGCAAACCCCATCGGCTAGTATCGCTTGGCCAAACGAACCAGCGACGCGCGCGCCTCCAAATAACTGAAGCTTTCATTAATACAGTCCCTTTCCACACCGAGGTTTCAACGCGAGCGGAAATAAAGCGAGAAAAGAAAAAGATCATTTTCGTACGCGTAGAGAAACAATGAACGATTGTTCCGTCGTCAACGCCCGCGGAAACGCGATCTCTCGTTCGGTGACAGCGAAGAGAGGTTAATTTAACGTTTTACGTACGACGTTGTATTATTTCGTGACCGACGCGTGCGGCTAATTGGGAGAACCCGTCGCTTTTGTTTCTACGCTTAGCGGAGTCAATCGGATCGTGTTTTTTTTTCATTTACGCTTTTTGTTGATTTTCGCCGGGGAAAATACGCGCGTTTGTTTTTTTGTGCGACCACGTCGCGTTGACTTTTCCAACGAAGTCAGACGCACATAGAACAGTTCTTATGGGCGGTTTAAGACAAGTAGTCTGCGACCTAAACTGCCACCTGGTGGCGTCACGAGCTACCAGCTGTTTCGGAGGACCGTGAAGTTACACCCACCACTTTGAGTAATCGGCTTTTTTTTACGAATCGTTAATATAAGATATACAGGGTGTCCTACGACGGAATGCGTGAAATTGAGGGTGTAATTCTGAGTTCATTGATACAAGCACAAAAATCGTATTTTGAGAAGTTTTTAACGATTTTTTCATGGAAATATTGGGCTTTGGGGGAAATGAAGGGTAGATTCGTGCTCAGGGGATCAAATTACATCGAAATAGACCTATAAAAAAAATATTAAAAATCCAAATTTTTTTTTGATTTTTGGGGAAAATAAGTTTTTTCACTAAATCATCGATAACTTTTTTTCCTTTAGCATTTGGCACTCCAATTTGTGCTCAATCTCTTCGTTATGATTTTTTCTTCAAATTGCTTTTTTAATTATCAAAATCCGATGATTTTTCGATTTTTGGCAGAATTTTAAAGTTGGACCATCGATTTTTGCCAATTTTTCCATACATACCCCTTT
>JAPYZJ010000361.1:0-47908 GCA_030522765.1 Ophioninae sp. B BG-2022a
TGTTACGTTTTTATCAATAAAAATAACATTATATAACACTTTAGTATGATTTCTGCAACCTCCAAGAAAAAGTGATCCGATTCGCCTCGGTCTACCCTACAGAAATTTCCAAAACCGATTAATAAACCCGGTCCACCAACAACGACACGTATAACAAATTGGCTGTTTTATTGCGAGTAATGATGATCGGCGTGTGTCACTGAGGAAATGGACGATCCTCGATTATAATTGACGATCCTCACTTATCAATTTCAGTTTATCAGTTTCGTTACGGCGGAAGTTCAAAGTTGAAATCACCGGAAAATCGTGTTAATTCAAATGTACACTGACGTATGTTGGGCAGTTGATCAATCTCAATTTAATAATCAATTATTAAGTGCATACTTTAAAAACAGTAATGAGTATTTAAAAAATCATTTTAATGATTTTTAAAAGGATAGAAATGAAACAGGAGAAAATTATTGTGTAGATATCATTTTGGAAAATAAAAAAATTAAGGCTTCGAAAATCATACTGTGCAAATTAACAAAAGAATAGAATACTGAAAGAATTTTCCTTAAATGTTGATGAAAATAAAAAAAGAATGGGATACTATAAAGATTATTTCGTTTAAGTATTTACGAAGCGAAAATTATTCTTTAGAAACTTTTATGCAAAGAAGGAAAAGATTTTTGAAAAAAATATTTGTATCAAATCACTTCAAAGGAGAAAAAAATAACACAGAAATAACGTTTTCCTCCCCAACGACACAAACGCACAAACATTTTACCATTTTTGTCGGACGATGACGAAGAATATGTTTTTGTGTCAAAGCTTTACGTCATGAAATCGGCGGTTACATTGTAGTTCGGGATATTTTATTTAGGTGACGAGGAATCCTTGATTTAGGTATGTGTTGGCGCGATAAAGAAAAGCTGGATATCATCGGAGCTTACGTGAAGAATAGACACGGTTCAGTGAACGTGCTTTTCGATCGAATTTCTGCGAGCGCACCATCTAACGGTGGAGGTAATCAACTAACCTTAATTTCGTGCTACGATAAAAAAAAAGCAATTAAATATTGAACAATCAGTCTGTATTTTTTTATTCAAACTGACTTCGTGCATTCGTTCAAAAATGTTTAAAAATAGAAGATTTTTTTTCTAATATACTCAATTTGTAAAAAATTGTTTTTAATTAAAAAAAAATATGAAACAGAAGAATAGTAAAAAAAATCGGATCTTCTCTGTCGTTGAAAAAACTCGAAATAATTTATTTGTATATTTCAAAGAACGGTCGAATTAGAAGAAATTTTTTAACAAAAATACAAAAATTGTGAGACGCGAGGATACTAAAAAAACCGACATTCTTTATCCTCGAAGCCACCGGAATTATTCTCTTTAAAAAAAATTTAAGAAACTTCGAAAATCTTTAAAATCAAAAACAAAAACCCGAAATTTCATGAAGCCAAATCTGAAAGGAATTAAAGTGCCAGAAAATAGAGATTTAAAAAAAAAAATAAACAGCAAGAGAGGTAGCAAGATGAAGTAATGGTCGAAAAAAAAACGATTGTGACGAAGTAGCAAAAGCTGATCCAAAAGGAACGACGTACGGACGATGGTTCGACGACCGCGACGTTTAAAAATGCGTATGTGTTAAATTCAACGAGGAAATCGATCGGGGGATAAAATCAGCTAATAGGAGAATACGAGGTGAAAAATAAGTCTTCGGAGGGGATGGAACGTGTCGCGGAGTTGGATCGGTTAATTGTAATTGACGAGGATTTTATAGAAACGACGGCCAGAGGCGAATCTGTCCGACTCCTCCACTCTTATTACTGTACTTTCCATCGAGGTTATTGAATGTTTCATTATAACATGAGAATTTCCTTTTGTCTTTAGGCTTGACGTTATCGCACGAACGATCACTCAACCTCCACATATTAATAATTTATCCTGAATTTTGTATTTTTTTCTTCATTTCAACGACTAATTGGACCTGTGACTTTTTGCGAAGATGGTGATCACCCGAACGCGCATTTGTTAATGCAAAAAAATAAAATAAAAGAATAGCAGATCCGAATTTATTTTCGTAACTTCTCTAGCCATTCTCATTTTTCAAATAATGCTACAGCACTTTGGAAACATTCGTGACGATATACGATCGTAGTAAAAATGGAAAATAAATGGATAAATAATTACGAAATATCTCGGGATTTCAAGAACAAAAATTTTGCGCTCTCCTAAATGTTCTCTGGGCTTGTTCGGGTTGGATACATTTTTTAAAATATCTTTGCCGGTTGGTACGAAACGGGAAAGTGTCAAATATTAAGAATATAATAGCAACTCAATTATTGGAACAAATGGAAAATTGTTATTTTCTGTATTTTACTTTTTACTTTTTGAATAAATAAAAAATTTACAAAAAAAAAGAGCACTTTCCGGAACACAAGTAATGTCAAACGACAACGTCAATCTCCAACAAATAAATGAACAAAATCATTAATCGCGAAACACCCTGAAATAATTTAGTAACCTCAAAAAATTTATTTTCCACATTATTCCTGAAACACCCAATGGATTTCCGAAATAACGTGCTTCCAAAATTCTCTCAAAAAGCGCGTCACCGCAAATAAAAAAAAAACGAAAACAATATCGGAGTGGAAACTCCGAAATAAAATATCCAAAAGACTTTCTTCGACCAAGCTCGGACAATTTATTTATTTATTTTTTTTTTCTTGTAATTTCGCTCAGCTCGACCCTTCGAATAGCCGAATAATCGAAATAACAGTTGTGCGCGTATTTTCGCTCCGTACGAAACTAATAAATCTCATAAATACGACTTCGAGCGAATTTCCGCCTCGTTTCTCAAAGGTCGTACCAGAAGTGCCGAAAATAAATAAATGTTTAAAGAGTATGAATACCAGAAGAGTAAATATAGGGTAAAAGAGAGCCACGGGTTGGCAGATTTGTGACACACGCGGTCGACACGCACACGCGAGGCCGATATTCTACACGGTCGCGTGACAGTTCGAACGACGACGAAACTACGACTGGCTCGTAGAATGAGAGTGTTGGCTGTCTCGTTGTAGAGTGCGCGGCGTTACTGCGGCCACCGGTGGCTGCCCGCGATGAGCCTGCAGTCTCGATCAACAACAGTGGTGGGATTGGGGCCGAGAGGGGGAGGGGGGCTTTACGAAAAGCGAGCTCTGGCTTATTACAATTCCTATGTGGGCAGATACGAAAAATCGTAAACTTTATACTCTAAATATATTGGGTTGACGATTAAGTTCGTAGCGTTCTCATATTTCCTTTTGTTTTACAACGATTTTTTTGCTGTTTGACAAAACGTATAATATTCATTCGATAGAGCTCTTTCTGCTCTACAAAACTGTCCTAATCGTCTTTTGAGAAATTTAATTTTTCATCAATTTTGAGAGAAATGGAATATTAAAAGCAATATTTTCGACACCTGCTTTTTCCATTTTTGACATTTTCGACGTCACAAATGTCCCGGGCTACTTCAGCAGCTTTTTGAGCTCGATGAAAAGCAAAGAAGAGCAGATGTCGGAAATGTTGCTTTCAATATGCCATTTCTAAGCCTCAAAAGTAATAAAAAAATTAAATTAATTAAAAAGACGATTAGCACAGTTTTTTAAAGCAGAAAGAATCGAAGCAGCAATCTCTTTGCTTCGTCGTTTATGAGTATTCGATGTACTTCCGGTCTTTTTGGCATTTGGAAAATAATACGAATAAAAAGAAACCAAAACGTAAATCTCGATGATTTGGGAGGATCGCGATCCATTGTATTTAACATTGAAATAATTATTTTAAAAGTTTCCAATAAAAGTATCGTAATCTCGTTAAATGTTGACTTCAATGGCCTGCACGTACTGATGGATTAGTTTGCATAGTCGGAAAACGATTATTTGTTTTACGTTCATTTTGATTATTATCCAAAATGATAGATTGCAGTAAATTACTCAAAACGTTTCGCACATTTATCGTAGCTGCAGTCTGTCATAGAAAATATGGGAGAAACATTATTTTCATTGCATCCCAACGACGCAACTTTCAACTTTTCGTAAAACCCTAATTTTCTGTAATACGACTGCATGTGGCTGCGTAGCCCGAATATTTGAGAAATTCGAAATCACGTCTTCGGTAAATTTGAAAAGGCGTCGTTTCGTTTCTAATTTTTTGGAAGGCCTTTTAAAAATAATATCGAAAGAAATTGAGGGTGTACGACGAGAATGAGATACGAATGTTCTTCAAAGCAAAGATCAAAAGCGTTCAAAGACTGTGAGTGGTAATGGCAAAATTGCGAGGCATCACTGGGGGGATAACGAGAGTCACGACGTATGTGGATGGCTTCGCGTTCGTCGTGTTTATCGATGAAGCCGCACGCACGTGTTCCACATTGCGAAAAAAAAAAATAATAAAAAAAAAAAAGAAACAGGGGGAAAAAAGAAAACTTACGAGAGTCGAATGACAGCGAATGAATCATTAGCATACGTTGAGCGCAAGAGGCGTTTTTGTGCGCCTCGCTCTCGTATGAAATATATAATCGGGGACGGTCTCTTTCCTGCCTCGTCTCGGGACAACGATCACGCTTTGGCGAGTGTGCGTGCCAGCGATTACAAGTACGTGTTGACGGAGTTAGAAAAAATATATGAAACGAGCGACGGTAAGTGTGCGATGCGATCTGAAAAAAAACAAAAACACAACGCAAAGTGCGTATCGCGGTTGGTAATAATTTTTTGATCGAATCGTCAAAAATAAATTTCGTCTTGTAACAATTCGGGGACATAGATGTTGATCTTTGAACTTTTCTTTTTTTTTATCAATCCTTGAAAATGAAGAATTCTATTTTGAGTTTCAAGGATGAATTTAAAATTCCGGAAATAATGGAGAGATGAAAATTGACTGCACTTGTGTTTCGTTATTCCTAAAATCGTGGGTAAAATTTGGCATCGATCCAATAGCTCATTGAAGAATTATTAGAATCCCGATTTTCAACGATGAACGTTTTGCGCCGTTGGAATGCAAGACCATTTGTCGACTACTTTTTTGAGCTTTCAGGTTATGACACGATAATGCAAATTTTTCGAGATATCCTTATCAGAGCGACCCCAATCTGGAAAAAATTGTTTCTGATCGCGATGCAAAATTTAAAAAATCAGCTTAACGAAAAGAAGGTCGGAAGAAATGCCAACGATGCGAACTTCGAAACCGTAATATGCGATACCACTACATTCGTTCCAGCAGAACATTAATTTACTCGTAGATACGATAAAGAAGAATAAAAGGAAAAATGTGAATGCAGTATGTTGCAGATTTTTGGCTAAAGTTATTTACGTAGAAAATAACTATACTGAAAAAATTACCTATAATTCCCTAAAAAACGAGTGTAGTTAATTAATCGTGACCCAAACAAACCCAAACTTTTTAAAAAAGTTATCGATCGTTCCCATCGATCGACTCAAATAAACGGTTTTGAAAACATTTCCGCCATTTGAGAAACCAATTTTGTATAACTCCAGAAATTCCTCCGGAAATTATTTCAAAAATGACAAAAGGATAGTTTTCATCCTCCATTACTTTTTCACATCGAGGATAGTGATGGATTCCCATTACTAGACGAGGTTTTTTCGAGTCGCATTTTACGCGAACACCCGGTATGTACGGATTTCGAAAGCTGAGGATATTTAGTTGGGGAGGGATTATCGGCACAGTACCCAAGTCTATACTCGAATAGGAATAACGGGCTATTGTCACGCGAGTACACCCGGCATATTTTTGTCATTTAGAAGCGTCGCCTTTCAGTTCGAGCCGCTGTGCCAGCGTGAGGCGCGTGGTCGTCTCATCCCAAAAGTCGGAGCCCAAAACCCTCGAACGGATCGATACGAACGCGGCAAAGCGGAAATCCATTCTCTGTAGAAGGATTTTAGTGAAGACTTTTGGAACGGGAAAACGAGGGGGGGGGGGGGGGGGCGAGAGAGATAGATATCCAACCCAAACAAAAGGAAAACTGAACCGAGGCGATAAGAGAGAAAACGAATACGAACTATAGTTTATTAGCTACGAGAGTAAAAATAAAAACAAAAAAAAAATCTGACGACTAGTTACGCTGTTTCATAGCGTTGTGTAAGCCCTCGTGTATTCAAAATCGCTATTGGATATATATAGGAGCAAATTCATGCAAAGGCCATTTAAAGGTCAAGTAAAATGGTTATAAAGTTTCCGTGGTTGGGATGCAACGAAAATTATTGTTTTTTTAATCAAATTTTGTCAGAAGGATTCCAATTACGATATATATACCAATGTTTTTTAGTGTAAGTTGATAGAGTAAATCTTGTAACGGAGTTGAAGTTTTAAACGTTGATTGGATAAATGGTTTTCCATAGATTTTATTTTACAGATTTTAGTTCTGTCCAATTTCAGCCAAAGAAACCCAAATTCTCTTCTACAGTTTTCAGCTACGAAAATCGTGCGAACATTTTTTTTTTTTTGCTTTGTCATTAACTATTTACGAAAAACCTGAGATATGTCGTTTTGTATAGAAATGAGAATAATGAATTGAATGAAATTTAAGGGCATGACGAACATCGACATAACCTCACAAATTTTCGAAACCCGTTTTCCCGGCGTCGATTAAGTTTACGGCGAAAAATCGAGCATCAGTCTTTGTAGAATTCACAGAGGCAGAAATAGATGCTTGAATTTTACGATAAAAATGTGTCGTCTTTGAGAAATTGCGATTTCAAAAATTTCGACTATCTCTCTCGCACTCGTGTGTCACGTGGTACGTCTTCGAGATGTCCTTAAGGTTGAACGATGCAAACTTCAACTTGACACGATGTAGAGACAAAGGTACGAAATATCCTTTCCCGAGATATATATCGAGAGATAGAGAAAGAGAGAAGTGAAGAGGTCGGTGAATGTCTTCCATCGACTGGCCCTGAATTCAACACCTCTTTCCCTCTCGCCATTTCTCCTTGGTCTACCTCCGGCCTCTTTCCCTCTCGCTCATTGAATCGAATACAGTGCAACCATGGAAACCACTATAAAAGGTCTCGCCTTTTCCAACCGAGACGATTTACAAAATTCGATAATCCAAGAAGAAAATTAACAAGTGCGATCACCGTTATTACCGACGACGAATTCAGTCGTGATTTTCCCTTGTCGACTATCGCGTAGGTAAAAAAGGAAAACGCGTCTATCCGCTATGATCGCCGCTGTGGTAACAAAATTGGCAAAGCTATAAATTTAATAAATGTATATCGCCCTGCTATTTTTCGGGCCAGCCACTGGACGGAAATCATTTTCGAAAGTTTCACAAAAGTTTCTGCTCGAAGCGAAGTTAAGGACATGACGAACACCGACATAACCTCACAAATTTTTGGAATCCATTTTCTCTGCGTCGATTAAGTTTACGGCAAAAAATCGAGCATCAGTCTTTGTAGAATTCATAGAAACAGAAATAGATGCTTGAATTTTACGATAAAAATGTTTCGTCCTTGAGAAATTGCGATTAAAAAATTTCGACATGTGTCACGTGGCACGTCTTCGACATGTCCTTAAGGAAAGCATGACGAACATCGACATAACCTCAAAAATTTTCGAAATTCGTTTTTTCATAGTCAATGAAGTTTTCGATGAAACATCAAGCATCAGTCCCTCGTAGCATTCATTGACGCAGTGGATGATGCTCTTGTTTTACCATAAAAATGCTTAATCCATGAGAAATCGCGTTTTAAAAATATCGACTATCTCTCTTGTGCTCATATGAAACGACATCCTCTACGTATCCTTAAGTATCGCCCGTCAAGACGTCGTTACTCTCGCGTAACAATAAACATCGAGGATGAACGTAAAGCAAACGAACTTCTGTGAAAAGGTTTTTCGGGCTTTTATACCATGATATATTCTGCCCACTAGTATAAACTCGAAAGTGTTTGGAGTTGCGGAGACTCGGTAGGACATTGCGACGAGAGTCCCGATATTATTAGAACCGGAAGACAGCGGGAGGGTCTCCCTTGTGGCGCCGGAACGTCTACCAGCGATGAATACACGGACTCCGCATGCTTCATTGATTTTGCACGTTCCTTCTCTCTCTCTCTCTCTCTCTCTATCTCTCTTTCTCTCTTTTCCAAACTTCCAGATAACCGGAAAAGGTACCGAAAGAATTCATCAAGAATCGAAAAAGCAACTGCTAATTGCCATCGTGAACCCACCGAAGAAACGAGATTTCAATATCACATGAATTTTTTTGGAATCATTCTTTCTTCGATTACGTAAATTTTTCGTACCAGATTTCAGCTATTAGAAATATGAAAACATTTTTCAAGATTCTTTTTTAGTTATTTACAACTAATCTGCAATTTACGATATTTTTATACTCATGGAACAGACACATTTAAAAAAATCGTTTTGTCCGAAAAATTCAAACTTTGACCTCATTTTATGGACAGACTTGAATTATTCAAAAATGATTCTTCCTTCATTTGCACTATCAGGATAAATCGAATGACTTCTCATCGAGGATCGACAGAACTCTGCTCTTTTCCCTTGGCCGTTTAAATATTCGATGTCGAAGTCAACTGTGAATGGAGAAACGTTAGCTCAAGGTAAAAAGATGAAATACTGATGAACGACAGGTGTACGGTAGAGGAACGAGAAATATTTAGGTCCGGAAGTGAGACCATTGCAGGTGGAACTCCCGACTTCGTATGGAATGGATGAAGCCGAGCGTTCATTGATCGTTAGGAATTTCTCATAAGACAAATACAATATGGGGAAAAAAGAATTTTTATCTGCATATTTAATAATTAATTCTATCTCAATAAGCCTCAGATCATCATGGGCAATGGCGAAGATATGCCCATATATGACGGTTTATTCGTATAAGATATGCCATATATGACGGTTTATTCGTATAAATAATATGTTTATATAATAAATATAATTATTTTCATAATAATTATTCTATTAGGCTGGGAAATAAGTTCGTAGCGATTTAATATTTTCTTTTGCTTTATGATTTTTTTGTTGTTTGACAAAGCGTTAATATTCATTCGGTAGAGCTCTTTCTCCCGTACAAAATTGTGCTGATCGTCTTTTAGATTAATTTAATTTTGTATTATTTTGAGGCTTGGAAAAGGACTATTAAAATCAACAATTTCGACAACTGCTTTTCTTCGCTTTTCATCGAGGCCGAAAAACTGCTGCAACTGCCTGGGACATTTGCAACGGTGAAAATATCGTCAAAAATGCGAAAAGCAGGTTTCATAAATGTTGCTTTTTACCTCCTGGATATTCCATTTCTTGGCCTCAAAAGTAATAAGAAATTTAATTACTCAAAAAGACGATTATCACAGTTTTCCATAGCAGAACGGGCTTTATCGAATTAATATTATACACTTTGCCAAACAACAAAAAAATCGTTGTAAAGCAAAAGAAAATATGAAAATGCTACGAACTTATTCCCCAACTTAGTATATTTATAATATAAATAAATATTTACTTGTATAAAATTTATATGTATACACATAGAAATGTAAATAAAATTCCAGATTTAAATAAAATTCCAGTGTATAAAAAATTCAACGTTTCGATCAGGAACAGGAACGACGAGAAATGTCATTGTCAATCGTTGATAGCTAACACTGCACAAATGTAAAAAAGAGTTTGTGTCCTCGTCATATATCCATATATATATATATATATATATGTGTGAACGTGGAAGCTTTTTTATGAGTTAGCTTCTCATAGTTCGTCCTCAGAGGTTCAGAATTTCGCTTGACGTAACGAGCTCTATGTGCCCCAGAAAACGGCCTTTCAATAAACGCTGCGTATATCAGGCAGAGGTTGTATGCGTGCGCACGACTGAGACAACAGTTTTAATTGTGATGGCGTGCATGGGACATTTCGAGCTTTGGTCGGTAATGGAACAATTAACAAGCGCGAAACCCGAGCGAAACTATATACACGATAAATCGAATGACCAATATGGTTTCGATTGAATTTTGTTAAAGTAATTGATTTTTATACTACAAGGAAAGTCCACTTTCAGTTTTCGCAGTTTTATCGTGAAAACTGAAAGGCTTTTGTTATGAACTGCCTTTAATTAAACGACTTCGTTGACACTGGCTTTATGCAACAAAAAACAGAATTCACTGAAGAGGAAATTTGAATTAACAAAACTAAATAAACGTTGATTCGAATTGTAATTAAACAAGACAATATGTTTCAATTCATATTGATTAAATTAATAGTTAAGAATAATTTGAAAACCAGACGTTTCAATTTCGTTTCTTCAAATATTCAATATCATATACGATGTAGATTGTTTGTAGAATGCTGCATACGAATTTTGTGAAATATTTGTACGATTTTCACAGCTCGAGTCTGCGAAAGGGAATCGAAAGATTTAAAAAATATCAGTTTCGTTGAATTTCAACGATCCAAACTTCAACGTCAAAAAATTGTTTTCAACTGGAAAAAAAGTAGTTTCAATGAAATTGATTGCTTAAACCAGTCTAAAAAGTAACCGTTTAAAACCCAAACAACCAATAATAAAAATACTTCAGTGCCACGTCTACGGGCAGCATTTTGATTGGTTTTGTTTGGGTTTGTCTGGATTTAGATGAAGTTTGCATTGTTGGAATGCAACGAAAATGATTTTTTTTTGTTTTATTTTCGATTATCCTCTTGCAGATTTCAACAAGAAAAATCGTGCAAAATTTTTGGCGAATTCTTAATAAGCGATTCAGAGAATTAATCTGCAATATATAATTTTGAATAACAATAAATATCATTTTGCATAATAATAAATAATAGGAAATTAAAAATACATTTCGTTGAGTTCCAACTCAAACTTCAACGCCATGGATTTAAAGATTCCCATACCAATTTGCAGATTGATCAATTACTCATCAGTAAATTCCATTATTCACCAGAAATAAAACTAGCGCGATAAAGGCGTTCGGTAAAACTCGTTTTTTACTTTGTAAAACAAGTTTAAACTGAAAACCGATTTTAGCCGTATCATTAGTAGAAATAAGCATTTGAAGAGTTTTTTTGCAAATCCGAGAACACGTTGGAAAGGAATAGTTAATTTGCCGAGCAGCTGTAACGCAACAAGGGGAAACGATGTGTGAGATTAGCGATCGTCTTTGTGAAGCACATGATGAGAAATTACGAGCGAGGACGTGTAACGCAAAGCTTTGAGCGATGATGAAGAATTGATGAACTCTGTCGGGAATCCCGAAGCCTATTTGAGGATCCTTCGTGACGGATTTTCAAATTTTTCATTCGAAGAGCTACAACAACTTGAAAATACAAAATTTGGCGAACCAAATTTCTCGTAATTCGCCAAATACGATAGTTTTAGAAAAACTGGAGGGAACAAGGCGAATTAATTTTTTTAGAGCGACAATCAAATCGTTTGCAACATATTTTACATAGCTTTGGGAAATCCTTGAATATTCTGACATCTATCACGTATTTATATGTATATTATAACGTGTGAGATGTTTTTTAAATTTATTAGCTCTTCAAACAATGTTATCAAGATGTAAGAAAAATCTTGACGATTTTCGTTTTCTTCTTAATTAGACGGAAAATTCGATCTTCAACAAACTTGAATAATTCATTAATTCATATTTCAAAAATGCCATTAAATATATTTGAAACCTAACCTTCCAACTCTACACACTTATTTTCATCAAATTTCACTATTGTTTCAATGCAAATTCCACCTGCTCTCAAAAAGCTATTTTTATTTTTGACAGCAATACGTGTATTTCGGAATACCCGAAGTTGGTCTACAAATAGAATTTTTTTAACCAGATTTTTACAGTGACATTTATCGATTTGAAAAATTGAAACTTTCGACATACCAATTGGGGTTATTTTATCTCCAACACTTCCAAAATAGATCGATGGTGATTTTTTCACGATGTGATTTTTCTGTTCTATTTGATAATGATCGTTTATTTCTTCGAAAAAAAAAAGTTTTCAAGTGTATTTTGCTTGATACATTTAACAAATATATTTAAATTGCACATTTGAGATATGAATCAGTTGTTCAATTATTCGAGTTTTTGAGTACGATTTTCGCGAGGAATTAAATGGATTATCTCGCTCGCACTGAGCTGATTTTTTAAAATATCCAATAATACAGTCTGAAGAGATGAGAAATGAATTTTTTTTTCGTCAAACGTTGACATATACTCATACGAGTGCATAAATATAGAAAATACTAGTAACGATTGATCGACAAATCTAAAATGACGAAATACATACCCGGATTCGGAGTTGGTATGATTGTTATTATTGTTGCCAGTGCTCAGGTTGTTATTAGCCAAATTCGAGTTGGAATGATTTTGCGCCGTGCCCATAATCGTGCTCCAGTCCCTCATCACGTCTCGGATCGTTGCGTCGTCGAGCTCGTTCAACGCCGGGTTCGAGTCCATTCTGGTGTGAAAATCAGCTTCAATATTTTCATTTACATGCATAAATATTTGTAGGACCCTTAGGAAGCTATTTTTGACAAAGATTGATTTAGAAATATCTATTGCGTCTGATGACCAAAAACGTCAAAACAATTGATTTTTTTACGACTACCGTTTCGTTATCCAAGAGTTTTCAAGAAAACGAAAAAACGATAACGCCTCCCAAATGATTCAATTACATTTGATCATTTACAATCCTTTTTGCATCAGATGAACTGGCAAGGCTGTATGTTTAGATTAACACGCAGACTAAAGCAAGCTGTGCGTCTGTTTACTTAACGGGCCCTAACGCCGCCGTTTTGGATTTTTTCATATTGAAAAAAATCGGAATTTACTTTGTATTTGTGGATTTATAATATACGTTTTGAAAACCATTTCCAAAATTATTTGTTTTTAATTTTTTTAATTCTTGAAGTTCGCGCACTTATCATCTCTCAGAATGGTAACGAAGTCTTAAACCTCGTTATTTATTTGTTATTCTTTATCAACACCGAGTTGTCGAGGGGTAAGATTGCTCAAAAATTGATAAAGCCATTAGCGATTAATTGAATGAGAATTCGCCGCGACAATATCTTCCTCACCGTCGATTCGATTCGTCGTAGGAGCGCTCCTGCTCGCTGCACTCATAGTCCAACATTAGATCATCCGAGGTAATGGACTCGCAAGGTGATAGCGTACCGACACTTCCGGCACGGCTGATCCGTCGACCGTGGATCGGGCTGTTTTCAACGCTGCGTCCCTGTAGCAGACCTACTAAAAATAAAATTTCACTCGGTAATATTGAACGGTAACGATGCAGTGATGATTTATTCGAAATTTTTTTATCGGTTGAAGTTTCATGCTGAAAAGTTGAAAACTGATTCCATGGCTTATGGAACTAGAGAGTAGGCAGTTCCATAGACGTTTGAGTTTTGGACTGACATTCCAAAGGTCGCCATTCACGCCCCAACACCAATCGATTTTTCTGAGGAATTTTCCCGCGTGCTTGGCGATTCGACACCCACCTTGAACCCATACAAACTGGAAACTTGCGCACTGTTGCTCGTCGTTTTATTTCAGAAAAGGGAGCCTAATAGGCGAATCGTGAGGAACGTTCAAGGGTTCAAGTTGAACAATTGTTACTTTGCAGAATTGTATCTCAGTTGCATGATGTGGAATATTAATAATCATCACCACAATAAAGCAGATTTCTGAATATTCAAAGATTTTCGAGACCCCTTTTAGCAATTTTTACTTAGAAGTGAACAAAAAGATTTCTAGACATAAAAGAAACTTTGGAATAAAATACAAATAATGGCAATGGGTATAAAAACTAAATAAACAGATCGTTTCAAAGATCAAACTCCTTCACCATCCAAAGGATCCCAAGATTGTTCACTAAATTCATTTGAAACACAAAACTACGATCAGAAAACTGAGGAATGTCAAAATATTCCACAAGATGGAAAAGTCCTTTTGGAGGAACCCAAAGAATAGCGAACTGACAATTGAGAATGATTAAAACCAGATGGAACTTACCGGACTTAGGGGCGGATTCGACAAGCGTATGACTGTTTTCCGTCGTTGGATGACTGGTATTAAGAACGGATTGTGTTTCAGCCCCGTTTCTGAGAGTATCGTCAAAAGTGAGACCTGGCTGATCGGCGATTTCATCATCGAAGAATTCGCGTCCCTCGGAGAGGCTGAGCGAGTTGGATGCGTTCGTTGGTGTGCCTGGGCTGTCATCTTCCAGTGTGCATCCGGATCTCTCCATGACGCATTCTCTGCGGGAGTTCTTGCCATCCGATTGGGTGATGCTGGCGGTAAGACTATCGACGAGGCTGTCAACGGGAGATGTCTCATCGTCGATGAGGCTGGTGGTTGTTGCGGCAGCAGCGGCAAAAGCTGGATCCTCAATGGTGAGTAAAACGGAGCGAAGGGTGCTGGTCGGGAGGGTTCCACTTTTCGCGGCGTTGGAAATGGTTTTAAGATGTTGTCGGGAGTCATCATCAGCGCGACATTCGTCACTGGAACTTAAGGAGTATTCATCAGCCATAGCCTCGCCATGTCCGTATTCCGGATCATCCGAGCTGGGCGGACTGAAGTCCGATTTTATGGAGGCCAATTTCTCGTTGCGCGACCGATCCTTGTAAACTTTTTCCTCGCCGAGTCCCTCGTCGTAGCCTTCCGATGAAGTCGTCGACATTGATGTCGTGGAATCGGTGTATCTGTTGTCTTTATTGAGTACGCGTTGATACTGAACGGTGCGATCCCTGACGAAGCCGTTGTTGAGAGTTGGCGCGGTTGCAAATGACTTTGGCAAGGGTATAACGGATATCTCCGTGACCGTACTATCATCCTCGACGTCGCGGACATCGAAACTCTTGCCGCTAAGCACCATACGTAAATTCCTCGGTCTGGCGTGATTCCTTCTTGATCCAGTGTATTCACCTTCACGAGATATCTCTTGTTCGACCGAATAACCCTGCTGGCTACCCACACCGGAATCTTCAGTGCCGGAGCCCTCTTTCGAGCTGGTAGAACCTTTGGAGGCGGTTGACACTTTTCTGCACTGATTGGCCACGGTTTTGGCGACTTTGGGATTGGCCTCGTTCATTCTCACGGCGTATTGCGGCAACGGCAAGTGCGAGGTGTGCAGGGTATACTTGCTGACCGGCTCGGGTATCGCGGATGATCGACGATCCGGTTCCGTATGAGCGTAAACCGGAGGATTATTGTTCACTGGTGATGGACGCAGCTTGGTCACGTGGCGATCTTGATTCCCGCGCGATGATTGCCTACCAGCACCGTAAGCTTCTTCATTACCGTCACGCTGGAACAGCAAATGTTGCTGTTGATGATGATACAGTTGGGGCTGTAGTATCTGCTGATGCTGCTGATTGTGCTTTTCCTGATTGTAATGACTGGCGCTGTGGCTGCTACAAACGTCGCCAACTTTGTTCGTATAACGCTGCTGGGGCTGTCGAAAACCGAAACGATTCGTTCGCAATACGTTGCCCGCCGAGGCGGACTCCTTCTTCGGCGGTGCGAGCCTCGGGGTCGAACGCCCCGACGATGAACTGTGAAAGCGCTGGTGACAACTGTCCTCGTCCCTTCTTCGCTCTTGCTCCGGACCCGCTGACTTCGAGCGCTGATGCGCACCGCTTTCCGTTCCTCCATCGCTTACGTAAGACGAACCAACCGGCATCGGTATACCGGACGATGGCCGCCTACGGAAGCCAAACGACGTTGCGGTGCCGCGCGTATACGGGCCCCTCTTCGTCGCACCCTTGCTCTCGTTCTAACAAACAAAACCAACGACCCTCGTTATTTTTGGCGATCACTTCGTACTCTTCGGTTATCAGGAGCTTGGGTCAAACGGAGAAGTCTGAGGGTTCAGGTCGGACAGTTGATTATCGACCTGTCGCTACAACGTGTGGTTGATTGTCAGCTTTAGTCGAATTAGCTGATGTCTAAAGGATCATGGAATACCGAATCGGTTTCCAGAAATGTATAAAGAGTCATGGGGTACCAAATTGGTTCCTAAAAATGTCTAAAGTATCGTGTAATACCAAATCAGGTCCCAGAAACACGTCGACGTGATGACGCATCGAACGTTGCTAAAAGTTCAAAGGACTTCGGTGGATCTTGGTAACAACATTGGTGATCGTTTTTCCCAATGTTGAAAACTTGCTGTTCGATTGCACTCTGTGTGGAGACAAATGGTTCAAATCGACGCTAATATATGTAGGGCTTTTACTAAGCTTCTTTTTCTCATCAACACATGTGGAACAAGTTTCACATCGCTTCGTTTATGGCACTTCTAGTCCATTTCTACATCAAATACGTATCTCCCGAAGTCGACTACGTACCGTCTCAGTACGAATCTCGTATCGCCATTAGAAAGTACGCTTACTATCACCAGAAAGAAACCTCTTATTTCTCACGTCTTTCCAATTTCGTTATCCTTCCTATCGTACATATAAAATTCAGAAAAACATAAAAACGTTTATAAAATTAAAAAAAAATATAAAAAATATAAAATGGACATAAAATTATATGTAAATACGTGCGCTACGCACTCGTTACAAGCGTTGACTCCAGATCAGCTTTTCCTAATCTGAGATCTCATTGGGTGGAACTTTGCACCTGGGCCATATAATCAAAGACCATTCAATTCTTCAATAGAAATATCCTCCAAAGTTTGACACTCTTTCGCATCGTGTTTCAAGACTCTCAGGGTTTGTAAACTTTACGATGCTCTCAATCAATAATTAATACACAGCTCCAACAGTGATAGACCTCGGTTGTTTGTAGACAAAAGAAAGATTTTCTGGGCGCGGGAGTGGGTGAGGACCGAAAGAGGGAGAGAAGATGGGGAGTGCTATTTCGAGCACACCGAATGTATGAAAGCATCAGGCATGCATCCAGCAAGTAGGAGGAAGACAGACAAAAACAGCCATACCGACTAGGAGACGGAGAGAACGAGCGATGATAATGATGATGATGTTTTTATGCCTTGGAATTAACCTTCACGCAATTCTTTATATAATCAATATACAACACTTAAAACTAACAGATGACATAATCGAAAACAGAACGTATGAAAAAAGGAGCAGAAAACATATTTTACGAATAAAACATATCTCTGATATAAACATAATGCAAGAAGACTGAATGAGTTGAAATAAGATTGATAGAGAATCAAACAAACCGAACTTAAGATTCAGAGAGGAAGAGGAAGAGAGATGATGATGATTTATTTTATGCCTTGGTAAAATAACCTTTAGGCAATGAAAATTAGGAAAATTTTCATAAGCCATGGCCTTGAAGTCTGTATCGTTAGAACACAACAATTTGTTTTACGCTTTTTTATGATTACCCAAAAATCGTAGGTACGTTACAGTTTGTTTGTAAATCTCTGAAGAGTTATTCTGAAACGTATATCCAAATACGTTTACATAATTAACGTAGCTCGAATTTCCAAGAGAGAATTTTAGGTATTAAAAAAAAAACCATTTTCGTTGGATTCGAACGAAACTTCAAACATAAACATAAATCAACAATCCTATTTGTTATCAGATTAATGATAGTGAAGATCGATCGATTAGATTATATCATAAAATAATCTAAATGAAATAACATTGAAGTAAAATAAACAGAGAGAGAGACAATAAGAAGGATAGTGGAAGTGAAATTCACCAGCAAAAAAAGGAAAACAAAGTGAGAGTGCCCCCGAGTGAGAGTCAACAAATTGGCAGCAGTTTTCGCTCCGAAAATCGTTTTTACAGATACACTCGCGCGCGGACATACACACACAGTATCGGTTGAAGATAATCGCGGCTCTCTCAACGAATTATGACTGCGATGATGACTCACGGTAGCGTGGATCAAGCGGGTGTCTTTTTAGCTTCCACGTTCATTCCTCGATCTGAGAGAGTGGGACACGAGCTTTTGGAAACGAATCCGGGATTGGATATGAAATACGACAAAGCCCTGAGAAGCTCATCGGGCGAAGACGCACACGCATCCGTGTACTATTTAAATACGCGGTTGCTTGTATCATGTGTGTCCATTTGTAAGTCGCCGGCTTACCGCAGTGTCTCGTCCGTAGTCTCTTCCATTCTCGGCAGTGTCCTCCGACTCGTACCAGTACTCGGGCCGATCATAATCCATCTTTGATTCCCGTAGATTCTACAAAAATCCGTTTTCAATCCTTGAAATCCAGTTCGTCGACGTAGAAGCCAAAGATAACGAGCTCGAGGTGGATATCAAAGTTCGAACGGTAATTTTCCGCGTGTCGAGATAACGAGCGAGACACTCTCGGTTGCTTTCGAATTAACAACGATGACGTGATTCGTTACGCGTTGATTGAAGGAGAGCTTCGACAATTGTGCCGGTTCTTTTATCCCACTCCGATTAATAATCCTTGATAACACTCTTTTCTCCAGTTATCGCGTCAAGTTTTCCTCTTTCCTTTTCTCTTCTTCGCTTCTCATCGAATCCGTTTGAGCTTGATGCAGAACGATCAGAAATCAGAGCTCAAAAAATCTCCACTCGGTGATGATTCTTCGAGAAATTTTTCAATATTTGGAAGCTGACCGGTAATAGTCCGGTTTGGTGACTCACAAGAAAATCGTCGACGAGTTGGTTTGACGTGTAGCGCGCGGGTCTGAACATCCAGACCCGGTAAAAATCGGCCGGTGGTCACATTCTCGCAGCAGACGACACGACCATGCTCCTGCATAGAATCAACTCTTTAACTCCCTCCTATTCTCTCCTCCCACCTCCACCTACTTGCTCACCCCCTCCCCCACGCAATCCTCCTCTTATCGCGCACGCTTTATTTATTTTATGATTTTGTTTAAACGTCAACGCCGACGACGGAGACGAGTGAGCTCGCTGTGACGAACTCGTCGAAGTGTTCGACTCTTTTCTCTCTACTCGACTCTTCCCTCTAACACGTATGCGCAAACGTGTGTGCCCGCCCTCTCGTCTATATACAATTTTATACGCTTGTATTCGCGGGAATATATAGTGCGAGAATAGTGAGTTGCACATCGGTGAGAGATATGGGTTGAAGGCGGCGAGGGAACGAAAGAGGATCGATCGAAACTACAGCGCCGGCGTCGCGACGCCATTGCGCAAGCTTTCGCTGCGCCTATCTCGTACCCTTTATACAGAAATGTGGACGAACCAGTGTGCGTACTGGTAAACGTGTACTATTTCTTTTATACGTATTTATAAGTATATTTACGTCGACGCAAACAAACATATCCATTGGCTATAACGAATACACACGTACCTATATAGGGTGGTCTGGAGAGTGACGTCTAAAACGAACATCCGGATTTTTTGTATATTTATACTCAACGCAAACGCGTGGTCTTTAGTTTTCGAGAGAAAAAGCTTTTTTTTTTTTTAGCTTTTGAAACAATCTCTTTGAGTTTACGAGATAATAGCTTTCGAGTTTTCGTATTATTGGGAAGATCTTGTTTTGTTTTTTAAATAAGATTATTGAGTTTTTGAATTATGAAGATAATCGACATTTACAGAGAAAATCGTTTTCAATCTCTCAGAAAATCGGTTCAAGTTTTTGGGACAATATTTTTGAATTATCAAGAAAATCTTTTTCAGCTTCTGAAGCAAATTCCGTTGGTTTTTTTTGTTTAATACTCTTCGAAGAGTTTAAAAGCCATTCGGAGTATTTGGCCGCAATGCAAGTATTTCTTCAATCATTTGAAGTTTAGTGATACTCGAAAAGGGAAAGAAATTAGTTTTTCTGAAAAAGCTGAAACATTTACCTTTTGTTCTCTCGGTTTTGAGCCACCCTGTACGTGTACGTATTCATCTAGAAATATCTATGTCACGCGAAGGATATTTCCAATCGATCATATCAACGTATCGTTGACTCTGAGGACTCGATTGAAATATTCGTTCAACTCTATTCAAGCGAATCTTCGATTTTGGAACAAAGCCGTTTCGCGAAACTTAAATTACGCGTTTATCGAGAAACTCTACTATTATACGAGAGGCACGTTGAAACGTGATCCAAACATCATTTGGCTGCTATGAGGACGGTCCTCGAAGGCAGTAGACTCGATCATCATACGTTTCATATATATATGTGTTTTTCTGTATACAAGTATTGTCACTGGTATGTACATAGCTTGGAAATGACGTGGAGCAAAACAAAAGGGTGCGAGTGAAGAGGGAGAAAAATTGGCGCAATACGAAGCAACGGAGGATTCTCACGTGAGTCGCAAAAACGCCGGTAACGCCTCGAGGCTCACTAATTAGAGTTCCTTAATAGATAAAACGAGACCGATACGAGATATTCCGTATTGAGAGCAAAGTCTCATGCTATTGACAACGAAAGCCAGTAGTAAAATGAGAACGTTCGTTGCAGTTCATTTTTACCAGAATTATAATATAGTTAACCCAGACAAAGAAAAAACGTATTTAATTTACTCGGGCGACATTTTTTTTATCCATTGTTCCAAAAATAATTATTGTTTTAGTAACGAAATTGATAATATAAAAATGACTGGGTCAGCGCTAACGCAAAAACCCAAACTCGATGCTGAATATTGGAGGTTAGGTTTTGTTCAGTTCGAAGTTGAGCTTTTTTTAAATTGAAGTTTGCACCATTCGTATCGGCCAAGCTAATGTTTGTTGAAGACAGTTTGGTGGAAGATCTTATAAAAAGTGACGAATCAATAAAATGTTGGAAAATTTTCAGATAATGGGTATATCCTTTAAATAAATTAAATCCCCCATTACAATGAGAGAGTTTATTTTTTATAAGTTTTTAAAAATTCCATTTGTAAATTAATGATTAATATATTAATTTAATTAATGTATTTCCATTAACCTAGAAATATTTAAATTAATATATTCATATTTTATACGTTGGGTTTATTTAAGTTTTCATAAGTTTGTACAATGTCAATTGTTTATACGAATATATCCAATTTTTGAAAATCTGCTACATTGCAAAGTATCGAACAATCATATCGTGAGCTTCTAAGAGTTAACACACGTATATCATTTCTGCACATGCTGAGAGATTTGAATATTCATTGCTATATTTTGGCAATAACCATGACTATCGAATATTATTGTTCTTCCAAGAAAAAAAAACGGAGCTTTGCATAAAGACACAAATAAGTTAAAGGAAAATGAAAAAATCGTTGTATTCGAAAAATGCAAACTTCCACGTCATCAGAAAAAGGTAAACTCAATGGTAAAAGAATGAATATGTATTTCGTCTTGTTTGGAAATAAAAACATCGAGATATTTCTCAATTTTCGTATGTCTTTTTTTTTATCATTTCCGTCTAGGTACGAAATGATTTTTTGGAGGCGAGAAAAAGCCTCCGTACATTGGAGAAGAATCGCTGTTTCATCGTGGTAAATCCTTGTAGCAAAAGAACCCAAACAAACCCAAACAAAGTACACTCGATGTTTTTTTGGGTTTTTAGAAAATCATTCGTACGTAAAGGGAAATAAAGAAAGAGATTGGACGTGCGATACGTGAGAAAAAAGTGAGAATAGATCGAGGATGATTGGAAGAAAAGACAGGGAGGCTTTCTTGCGGACTCTCTTGGTGGTCTCTACCAGTTGTCAGGCCCAGCCCCTCGGGAGACCTTTTGCAAGCTCTCCCGGCAATTCCGCCCTTCCAACCAACAGGACTGTAGTGTTATCGGGCTTTGCTGTGTGAACTCTTGAAATTGCTTTTTGTTTTTACCTCATTAAGCCCAAGAGCCGCGACTATTGCTGCCGCTGTGCTTTTCAAGTGGAAAAGTGGACGATACGCGTCACTGAAGTTGCATAAAAGGATGCAGGTATATATATGTCCGTGAAAGAAAAAATTAAAATGGAACACGAACATCAAACAAAAGAACAAAAGATTAAATGAATTTTTTCACGATAAAGATATGTTTATTATAAAATATCGAATAAATAAAAAACTATAAATAATAAAGAAAAAATATAAAATAACGAATATAATAAATACGAACTATAATAAATAAATACGAACTGTAATAAATAAAAAATCAAAAATAACGAATAAATAAAAAAATATTATAAAATAACGAATTAATTAAATATTCTCAGTTCGCTATTCGTGTTAATATATAGTGGATATCTCGTGAGGAGCGAAGATAGCTTATTTGTATTCTTTAGCTGGGAGCGGTCTCGAACGATTTATGGGAGGGGCCAGGTGGAACATAATCTCGCAGGTCTAATAAGTAACATCGAAACGATCGTTTTGGGGCTTATGTAGGAAGACGTATTTGTTTTATGGCTAAACGATTTTTTATTATTTGTTTCGTTGTTTTTTTTCTTCATATTTTATATTAATTGAGACTATTCTTCATTCAATATTTGTATTAATTAATACTTGTTCACCTTTCTGTTATTTTGTATTTGATTAGGTGTATTATTAAATTATTTATTTTTATTATTATTTATGAGATAAGGGAGAATGAAGCAGATCGGCAATAGTAATGAATAATAATGAAATTATAAAAAATTATTCCATTATTTGCGATTAATGTTATAATAACTATACATATACAAATATCAATTTTTATTTTTCTATATTGCAAGTTCGATACAACTACGATTTTTTGTGGTATAATTTTTCGTCATCCTCTTGTTCCGTATATTTGACAACTTTAATCGACAGTTTTTGCAAAAACGTAAGTAAATCAGGTTTTTTCCTGGTAAAAATAAGCTTGAAACCAGTTCGAACGAAAACTTCCTCCTTTGAGAAGTAACGTTCATTTTTCGGACAGCTGACCCTCCCCTATCTCTGCAGCTCTCCTAATCTGAAGGGTATGCTTGACACACTAAGAATTGCAAACTTTGACGAAATACACGGACATGTTATATTGCCACGAAATCGCGCCATCTTAAAGAAGATACGTCGAAGCTCAATTAAAGACATCTATCAGTCGACTATAAGTTTTCAAAAAATGAATTTTTAAGAATTTTGTAATTAAAAAATCGCGACCCCCACGCAGATAAAAAATTGGATAATTATATGTATAATCGTCAGTGGTGTTCGAATTAGGATTAACGATAAATATAATTTTATTTACGAAATTAATAAATATATATACATATATCCATAACAATATTATTAAATCGTCATACTATTATTATTAATGTAAATATTAATTTATAACATAAAACTGTATTTACATTATTATTTATATAGTTTATATACGATAATAATACCAATAATCAATGAATAAAAAAATAATAATAATACAACAATATGGAATAATGATGACCACTATTATTAAAATTTACAATTTTACTTTGTAAATTAAATTACGTTTTGAATATCATATTTATTATTTATATTGCTTACGTATAATAATAATAATAACAACAATAATACAGTAATAATAAGAAGTAACGGCTTTAACGAACACGAAGTAAATTATTTACGATGTTTATTTCAATTTGAAGAAAGCGCAATTATTCGAAGGCCCAAGAAAACATGCAAACTGATAAAATCAAAAGTAAGATAAAGCCACGATTAGAAAGCTGGACTTTGGCTAGCTTTTTCGGAGCCGAAAAGATAGCTGGAGGGATTGAAAGAGAAAAGCTCAAATACAGAGTTCTATTCGCTGTTGTATACGATCGATCAATGTTTAAAGCTCTCGAATTTCCGTGCCTGGCGTGGATGATACTGGAAGCTTTTTGCTGCGCTCTATGCGGCACACGAAGGAAGGTATGCATATAGACAGTTGTGACCTCTCGTGGCGGTTGCTCCGTTAGACTTTTTCACGGTCATCGCGTGTCGATTAATTCAAAGGCGGGGAGCAATGACGATCTAGCGCATAGCACAGGGTATGTGCATTTTGCGAAACTTTCTCGACCCTGTTTTTACGATTACGACGACGATTGGTCGACCAGCTTTTTTTATGGGAATAAATCTACGCGATTAATCCTGAATATTTCAATCGAACGTGGGTCGTTCTTCTTTTTAACCTACAATAAAACGACGTTTTTCTGTTTTTTTTTTTTTTTTTTTTTGGTTTTTGAACTACACATAATTGTGACTTCTGTGGGATAAAAAAAAAGTTGCTTCTGTGTTTTCATTTAGACTAATTAAAGTTTCCTTTCCGGCTAATAAAAATTCTTTTTTAACGTCGATTTTTTAAAAAATAGTGTGACAGAGTGTGACAGAATTAAAAAACTGTAAATATCAATACTCTAATTGTTTAATCAGTCTGTAATTGATTAAACTAAACGAACTAACTAATGAACTAACTGTAATCAATACTCTAATGTTTATCATTTGGGAGAATTGCTACGAGAAGTATCGACGTTTCGCTAATGATGAGGGTTACTTTTAATCTTGTCTCGTGTGGCATTAAAAGTTGAAGATCTTTTTTAACTTTTCACTTATGGTGTACAATAATATCAAAAATTTAACAATTTCATTCGTTACATAAAATTGAAAACATTGTGAATTTACTGGTTACTATCTACGTAGGTTATTCATTATTAATTGAATTATCGATTTGGTTTGCATACTATAACATTTCCTAGAGGATCTAGGAAATATTTTTTCACTGTATTTTTTTATTCCTGGATAGTTGATTTTTTTTTCCAACTTTCGAATGTCTGTTCACTTAGTTTTCTTGATCTTTGCTAATAACTATTGGTTGATTAATAATGACTATTATTATTAATTTACAATCAGATTAATTATTATGAATTAATGATTAATTATATGATTTTTGCATTAATCATAACTCGAGCACTTGTGCGATCAATATTAATTGATTAACTAATGAATTATTAAAAAATATTAATTTATTATTATCGTTAATTTTATTATTAATTACTTTGTACAATTATCCAATAATGAAAAACCCAGAATACGTATCGACTATTGAAAAAGAAGCTATGTTGAATTTCATTCGAACGACTTATACCTGTAATTGCAATACATCGTACGCTTTATATTTTTTTGTACACTACGAAGGCCGCAAATAAAAACGAAGAGTGACGTTTAATTTTCCAAGACTCATTTTTCACGGCAAATTTACGGTGATGTTCAGATAAATTAAGAATTTTATTGCCGGAATTCTGAGAATTTTTTTTTAAACTAAACATTTAAAGATAAAATTGAATAATAATCATGAATTAATAACAATACTATTCAGAGACATTGGCTTGACAGAAATTTGCATTATCACCGTCGGTAAGATCGTTTCCGAACCGAGATCACAAGTATACCCTCTGATGGTGCATTTTACCGATGGTTGATAAAATAGAAAAAAAAATATGTAATTTCGACTGACGGAACGATCGGAGAACGATTTTACCAACGTTGGGGAAAATTCGCAGATGGAACCCATATTGGTAGGGGATGCGAGGGAGGGGTTGAAAAAAAAAATGCGGATCCTCCCGATGATGACTCAGAGTCGCTCTCTCTCTCCCTTTCTCTGTCATTCGTCAAGAATAATCGATAGACTGAAGTTCGGGTACAAATGCGCCGTGGGAAAGCTCGTTAGAGCATATTCCGACTGCGCTGCACGAACGTTGGGTACAGTGATTAGCAATCGAAGCAATAGCAAAAAAAAAAAACGATTTCAATGGCTTTTATATACGTATTCTTAAAAAAGAGCTAATTTGATCAAAAAATGAAATTCGTTACTCGTTATTACGCTACTGAAAAAGTTAACTTCATTGATCGTTGTTGGATCGCTGAAAATTCACGGGAAGCTAAAGTCATCGATTTAAGTTAACAATCTATATGAATTTGCAAGTTTTTCGTTATTTGTTTGGGTTTGTTTGGGTGGAAGTACGATTTGATCTGTACCCCGTCGTTTTTGTTTTCATAGATTTGCTATCAAAATTAATTATTTTGGATACGTCCAAGTTTTTAAACAACGAAGGCAACAACAAAAAATTCGATTTTTGTAATACGATTCCTTTGACAATATTTTTTTTTGTAATACGAGTTCATAGGATTCAACCTATATTATAAATATTATAAAATGTAAATATTAAAATATAACAGAACTAAAAACACGTGAAAGTGATCCATAAAATTACAACTGCTCTGAGAATAAGGAGCGTGAATACGAATACATAAAAGACAAAATTTTAATAGAAATATAAACATAATCATAAACTATAAATAAGAGGTAAAAAAAACGTAGATAAAAAAAATAAAAATGAAAAAGAATAATAAATAAGAAATTCAAATTCAGAAATTAAAATAATTAAAAAGACGTCAACAGAAAATGAGTCATTTTTTAGTTACAATAAAATAGTAACTCTATAATGAATATTATTCGGATAAGTTGGGGGATTTGAATCACAAATTATGAACTGAAAAAACGGATACATTTTTTAAGTTACAGATAGACATAATTTTACAAATGTTACGCGGTAGATATAAAATAGAATGTAACAATAAATATATAAAATAAATATATAAATATATAAAATATATATTAATATATAAAATATATAATAAAAAAAGGAATATAAAAATACTAAAAATAATCAATAGAAAAATATGAGGATGAAAATATAAAAGATATGAAAAGAAATAAAATAAGTGGGCCATAAAACTTTAACACTCCCGAGTACGAGGAAACACCGAATCGATGGACTGCCAATAGCTGTGCTCTTTAATAGAAAAGGCCACGTTTCGCGCAGGAGTGCACGTTCGAGCTGAAATACGCGAGATTGCACGTAGCCCATACAGCGTCAATACAAGCTCTTTCTTTCTTTCTTACACTCTCTCTCTCTCTTTCTCTCCCCCTCACCTGACCCGAAATCGATATCTATTACGAGCGAATGTACAGCGCGAACTCTCCCTACGCCGCCAAACCGGCGTCTCGACCTTTGCATTTCATATTCACTCTCGTATCATCGGACGATCCAGACGCGGTAAATTTTCATCGTCGTCCTTTTTCAACGACGTTTGCACGCGACTCGCTTTTCGCAAACGCGATACCTTATCGGAATACGGACTAGATTTTCGTATTTATCAAATCATTTCTACAGATTTGTACACGAGGTGATAAAATTAATAAAATGAAGATTTTAGTATCAAAAATATGTACAAGTTTATAAACTCGTTGATAAAATAAGACAAGTCAAAATTTTTATCTGAAACATTTGTACAAATTTGTACATTCATTGATAAAAGTGTGCAGTACGTATCAGGTTGGAGAATAAATTCGTAGCGTTTTTGGATTTTACTTTCACAACGATTTTTCTACTGTTTGATAAAGTGTATAATTTTCATTCGATAGAGCTCTTCCTGTTCTACAAAACTGTACGAATCGTATTTTTGAGTAACGAAATTTGTCACCTTTGAGGCTTAGAAATGGAATATTCAGGAGGTGAAAAGCAACATTTTCTTTTTTTTTAGGTTTCAGGAATTTTAATAGTCCGTAACTCAAAATTTCGTAAAGGTTTACGAAATTTGTTTGGGTTTGTTTGGGTTCATTAGTTTGATTTAAAACCCTTAATTTTATCAAAAAAACCCAAACAAACCCAAAAATGTACGAAATTTCTAGTTTCGATAAATTCAAATTCGGAATTTTGAGCCTTTTGGTCAATCGAAGTTCGAGTTTCCTACCCCACCCCTTTTCGACAACATTTTCATTGTTGCAAACGTCCCGGGCTGCTTCAGAAGCTTTTCGGCCTCGATGTAAAGCAAAAAAGAGGGGGTGTCGAAAATATTGCTTTAAACATTCCATTTCTAAGTTTAAAAAATAATAAAAAATTGAATTACTCAAAAAGACGATCAGTACAGTTTTTTGGAGCAGAAAGAGCTCTATCGAATGTATATTAACACTTTGTCGAACATAAAAAAAATCGTTATAAAACAATAGAAAATATAAAAACGCTACGAACTTAATCCCCAATCTAATACACGTGACTAAAAAAAAAAGAATCAATGCGTTTGAATATCGAACATTGCAGGGCGTACCGCAATTCACGTTACGTAATTTTAGTACAGTCGTGCCGCGTTGCTTTATCGATTTCGAACGAAGCTCTGGTGGGATAAGACGGCGAGAAAGATGCAATTAACGTAAATTTATCGCACTCAGCTTGGAATATTCGATTTTACAGCAAATTGCTCAACGGATGGGAAAATATAGTTTTTTTGTGATGTACGATATTGGCGTTGATAGCGCGAGAAAAGCTCGTTTCGATTTATAACGACCGGTCTTTAAATAGCTTTTACAGGAGAGTGAAAGAGACAGAAAAGAGGGAAAGAAAAAGACGGAAAGAGTAAGAGAGAATGGAAGACCCAAAGAAAGCGAAAAAGCTAAAAGAAGGTAGAGTGGAAAGGCGAGCGAGAGAGAAAGAGCTGTGAAGTTTGCATCGCTGAAATGCAACGAAAAATCTTTCGTTTTCGGGAATGCTCATTACTTAAGGTAGTACTAGCAGATTGATTAGCCAATGGTATATCTATATTTATTTGAGTCTGAAAATAGAAAATTTATTTTTTATAGAAAATATATACTTTTATAGATTAATTTATTATAGAAATTATTATTTTTCTATAATATATATTTTTTATATTTTTCTATAATATATATTTAAGCGTGATAATATTTATCATCAGGAAATATTTTACACCTTTTATTCGTTTACGTATTAGCAAAGTGTAGGGAAAGATAACCTAGTGAAACTTAAAATAACAGAAAAAAAATTAAATAAAAAACTTAATTACAAGATAGTATGAATAATAACCGAAAATAAAAGAAGGTGATAACGGAGATACGATGAGATAAGTCACCAGTGCAAATAACGAAAATGATACTAGATACGGTAGATCAAATAAATAGAAAGTAGGTGGAAACGCCAAAACGGAAATAGCAGAAAAACGACCATGAAATGGACTTTAGATAAGGGTATATTTGTAAATAAAAGGTTAGACAAGATAGGTGTGTCGAGAATAGATTTCATGAATAGGTTATTCATGATAACATCGAAATAGTCATGAAAGGAGGGAGACACTTCCCCAAAGAGAAACGGGAGGGAAAAGAAAACGAAAAAGAAAGAGAATGAGAAACTAAGAGGAAGAAAAAAAGGTAATCAAGGAAACCTGATAAAGGGAGGCAGGATCTTGAAAGAGGACGAGATCAATAGAAAATTGGAAGCTGAGAGAGGAGATCGATAAAAGGAGAGATCGAGAGCGAAAAAGGAAAAAGAAACAAAAAGAAAGAGAAGGTGGGAGACAGATGATGGTGGTGATAATAATAAGGCTGATGATGACGATAATAATGATTATGATCGTGATGATGATGAGAATGGCGATCAAGATTAATTATACTCGAGCAACTTCTTCTGAGCAAATATACACAATAATAACAGAATTAACAAATGATGAAAATTAACAATACAAACCGAAACTTTACGAGCTATAGATAAAGAGTTAGAAATAAATGTCCTGTTTTTTTTTTTTAATTCGGGCAATATACTCAATAATAATAACGATATTTATAACCCAAACAAAACCAAACATTATGATATCACCACGGTAAGAATAAAAATATAATAATAATAATGAAATAACTTTACACGAGCAAAAAATACGGAGAAGTAGAGAGAAAGAGGAAGAGAGAGAGAGAGAGAGAAAAAAGAAATAAGAGAAAGGGGGAAGAAGAGAGAGAGCAAGAGAAAGAAAAAGTGAGAAGGAGAGGGGAGGAAAGAGATCTTTGCGAATGCCGGACCTAGTTGGACGAGAGCCAATTTCACAGTGCAAACGTGGTTATCCTCGAAATCGAACGAACAGCAAGGGGGAAGAAAGCGAATCGCCGCGAGTGTACAACGCGGGTGTGAGGGCGTACATACATCGTATATTCGTACTTTCCCCCATTAATATCTCAATTAATCAACAAAGTAATCGAAAAAAAAACAAACGGCGCGCCGAGTGCAAAATTTTCCGAATTTTCTTTGTGTGCTTTATTTTCATCGCGAGCGAGATCACATCCAGTGAAAGTACAATTTCGGAAAAGGCGAAAAGAGCGGAAAAAAAGTGTCCTGAAAGAATACCATGGAGAGTTCTCGGGCTCGCAACGAGATGAGAGAAAAAAATGTAAACGCTGTAACCGCGTTAGTAGCGGTTTACTCCACCGAGATTGTTACCGATACATATACGCATGCGTAATGTAGAAAGGCAAAAACAAATTAGTACGAGTAGTCGAGCACGTATAATTGCGAGTGTATACGCACGTCCGGCTCTCGCGGCCGCGAGAAAAAAAAAACCTTCCGCGGTTTCGATGAAGAATAAATTGCGATCGGAGGCAAAAAAAAAAAAAACTCGATGAAAATTGGGCGCAGCTGCGCAATTAGAAATCGAACGCAATTTCTTTGCGGCGTATGATAACTCGGAAAACCCACGAAAATTCGTGGTCACGTTTACCCCGATCGGAATGAAATATTCTCGCTTGAGGAAAACTTCAAAAAAAGTATCTGCCGGTAATCACACCCATGATGAAAAAAGAACTGAAAAGATAGTCCAAAAGTTTAGCCGTAAAAGTTGCCAGAATCATTGTTCACTTTATAATACAAATATTTTGAAACAAATATTTTTTGACATTTTTTTATATCGGTATTTATTGCTATATTATTTTTATATTTATAGTAATATAGTTATATTAATAATTTAAGCGATGTTGATATTATTAGATTGACGATTATAATAATTTTAGTAACTTTTCACACTATTGTTATTTATTTATTTTAATTTACTGGCTGTATTATTATAAAAAAATTACAAACTTAAAAATAAGTGTAAACGAAATGTTCATTTCTTCCACTGTAATTATCCACTTTTCCAAAATATTTCCTCTTTGTGGTTCTTGCTTTAAAGGGCTTAATGCATAGAATTAGCAAGAGAAAAGAATGATATCTTCACAAAATTTGAATAACTAAAACATCAGGAAAATAACAAAAATAACAAGCTCGATTAGCCTAACTCAATTAACCTCCATTTGAATTAGATTCGAGCGAAAAAAAAACATCGTTGCTATTGGAATTATCGAACGACACCAGTAATGAAAAAATTGACCTACATTCGTTATATTTATACACCCATTCTATTATAATATTTATAATAATATAAATTCGTAAAAACTCAGCAAAAAAGAAACAAAATTTTTAATATATATATATAACGTATAAATTGCAACCTTAATTGAAAAAATTCAGTATAAACTTTGCCATAAATTTGATTTTTGCAAATTTAAAAAATAATTAAAATCCAAATATAGAAAACTTAAAATTAAAAAAAAAACTTAAAAAAATTATTATCAATATGTGTAATAACCTACAAGCCTAACACGTATCTTTATATATAGAGTGGCTGGTAAAAATAATTGGAATAAAAGATGGGTTACTTCGCCTCACATACATAAGTCGAGAAAAAAAAAGAATCGGCAGAGAAGGCGATTGCATAAGACTTCTACATTTCCCTTTACATTTCTCGTCGGGTCATCGTTGCTATATTACAAATTGTTCTTCGATACCTGTACTGAAAGGTGATGACGTTCGTAGGAGCCACTTTAACTTTATACTCACTCTCTCTTTCTCTCTCTCTCTCTCTCTCTCTTTATTCATGTAATCATCTCACTAACTATTTATTCTTAGCATCGTGCACGTTTGTTGAAACCCGATGGATTTCCGGTACGGAGAAAAGACTCAAGCAGTGCGATGGGCAATGTAAAATACTTGTAGGTATAGTGATGCTATGTGTATTTGATTTATTCAATGCTGAGTATCCAGAAAAACCTGTGTATTTTCATCAAAATAAATTTGACAAAGGTGGCAGTAAAACCAACGGTACCTTTCATTTTCATGTTTTCGATAATAAAATTTACAAGATCTGAATAAACAAATCGTTAGTGCCGTGATAATTATTTCACGAATAATAAAGTTATATTTTATAATCTTGTATAATGTATTGAAATATCCGAAAAATCATATATACATATATAAATAGATTTTATAAGTTATTTGAAAAAATCATATAACTATTTATCTCAAAATTAAATTTTTACCAATTTATTAAAACAAATGAGAAAAATTGTTATTGCAATGTTATTTTCTAATTAATATTTCCCACAATCATCAATAGTAATTTAAATTAATATGAATTGAAAAAATCTATTTAGAATAGACATAAACATATGTATATAAGTTATACATTTCTATACATTTTTCTGTCTATTTGCCAAATTATATGTACGTATAAACGAATAAATACTATGTAAAAACAAGTGACCTTTTTTTATCGATCGGACGGATAATTCCATTCTTTGGAGTGCCGCGTGATTACCTGTCACTAAACAATGTTCCGGGAGGTCGCAGGTGGATGTGCATCTGACCCGATTCGTCACTATACCCGATTTAGAAAGCTTCTCCCGTTACTGGTCGTTCTAAAATCGTTGCACGAGGCTTTTCCTGAGAGCATACGGCTGAAGCATGTATATATGTATATATATGAACATCGTACATGTTTGTGCAGTGATAGTAAGTTCCAGGAGAGTGTCTAGGTAAGCGATCGAAAGATCGAGTCGAAGAAGAAGGGCGATAAGAAAGGATCCATTGTGTTGTATTCAAGCCAGCAATTTCGTTAATCATCAAGGTCTTCTATATATAAATCACTGTGTCACTGATCTTATCCGTGTAACCATCCAGAACGGACTTTCACAAAGCGTGATCGTCTTCGCCTTATTTTTGTTTTTTTTTTTCCTCTGATACTTATTCCAAGTTAAGACTGTATCGAATGTGTACGAGAAACGAATGAAGTTACGGGATCTTTCCATTATCAATAAGACTGTCGAGGTGCTTTATGGACGATCAGAAAGCTCATCAACTAAGATCCGCTGGAAATTCTAGAGATTGACGTTCGCTAAAATTTGACGATTTATAGAGTTGTTAAATATCAGTTTGCTGGATACAAATGGAGGAATTTAACATTCTCGAGAGGTTAGGTTACTCTGATAACCGAAAAATCAGTTCTATTTAAGAAAACTTTGATTTTTCGAGATACAAGTTGGATAGTCGAAGAATCCGATAAATATTTAAATATATATACAGGGTGTTCCAATTAAGAATGTCACCCTTGAAATGGGAGGTTGGGGGTGAAATTCTGAAGGGATTCATACAAGCATGTATGGTTCCCGGATCGAGCCCTGAATTGTTATTAATTTTTAAAGGCAGCCAATCAGGCGCGCCCCTTCAGCGGACTTTGCCTCGAAATAATTATTGTATTTAGTGTCATATCGTAGGTCCATGATCATGTATTTTTATACGTTGAAGACAAACCCACAATTTAATCCGCATTGAATTCTTTATTTCTAGTGAAAAATGTCAGAAAATATTCTAGAAAGGTTTTTTGTATTTTCCCAGTCTAATTTTGAACTTTTGGTGAAAAGTTGGGCATATTCGTAATCAGCAGAAAATTTCCGATGAAATAGGCCCTTTTAAGAGTTTAAAAACGGAAAAAAAATTTTTTCGGCTTTTCCGGCCTCTTTTCCAGAATCTAAGAAATCACGGAATTTCAAAAGGTCGCAGAGCGAGATTTTTCTGCGCTATTGAGACTTATCGGATGGGTTTGGAAATGGTTTTTGCCTGAATTAAATAATGGCGTTGGATTCGTATTGATATCTCGCATAGTTTTTCCGGAACGTCCACTTGAAAAATCGCAAAAAAAGAGGCAAAGGGGTACGTATAGAAAAATTGCCAAAAATCGATGGTCCAACTTTGAAATTCTGCCAAAAATCGAAAAATCATCGGATTTAGATTGTAAAAAAAGCAATTTGAAGAGAAAATCACAACGAAGAGATTGAGTACACGGTAGAGTACCAAATCTTCAAGGGAAAAAAGTTATCGATGATTGAGTGAAAAAACTTTTTTGCCCTAAAATCCAAAAAAAATTTGGATTTTTAGTATTTTTTAAAATAATCTATTTTGATGTAATTCGCTCCCCTAAGTACGAATATACCATGAATTTCCCCCAAAACCCAACATTTTCATGAAAAAATCATAAAAAAACTTCTGAAAACACGATTTTCACGATTTTTTCATGAAAATTTGGGTTTTGGGGAAAATTAATGGTAGCTTCGTGCTCAGGGGATCGAATTACATCAAAATAGATCATTTTAAAAAAATGTGTTTTCCAACCGACAATTGGAGGACGACCACCTCGTCAATAAAATAACTTCCTGCCGATATTAATCTTCGTTTCGGCTTACGTAATCCGAGTTTGGGAAGGAAGTAGCCTGCTGTATATCAATACTATTAAGGCTTTGCCTATCTACTACTGGTGTATAGTCGTTTCCGCTTCGGTAGCTTTTTATCGTGTATGTAATATCGCAAATAGGTCACGATCGTCGGGCCAAAAGACATTTGTGACTGCTACGTCCGTGAATAACTGCAATCCTAGTTGGCTGAGCAGGCAGGCTCTGACGGACCCGTGTCCAAGATCAATGAACTCGTTGCCGACAATGTACTTCGGTATTATTATAAATTATACTAAAAACGAACCAATTACACGAATAATACTCTGAGAGCATTGATACTACCTACACTTAAAGTAGATTGCTGGATGGATATTAAAAAACTGAAAATTCTTAAAAATCAGTAGATAACATTAGGTACAGTTCTCGATGGTACAGTAATATTTTACGCGAATTATTTTCGAATTTTTCGCCGAAGAATTTAGCAGTTATAAACATTTAAACGATTAGTTAATTATAAATCGTTGTAAAGCTCGATGTACATTGAGTTTAAGGGTATTGAGAAATATAAGATTATCTGAATTTGAGATTATTAATGAAATTTGAAAATGGATAAAATTTTTTTTTTACAATTGGAACAGATGTCCAAACCTCAGTCAAGCACATTCCAATATCGTTAAAATTAACATCGATCATTATTGAAAGTGAAAACATTTTGAAGTGTTAATTTTCCCATTTTCAATATTAATTGAAAGTGTTAATACATTATTAATCTGTTCACTCTAAATTAACTGCAAAGTGTTAATTCATCATCAAATTAGTATTTGTATTGATTAACAAGTTAAGGAGATGATCTAGAGACGTAAATCCACGATTCTTCACTTTTGGGTTAACTTTTTGCCCGATGGTGCATCCAGTGCACCTTAACGGAAATTTGATGTAAAATCACATGAATCATCGTTGCGTCAATATTCCTTCGATATTCAACGAAAAAAATTATTTTCGATTGAAACAAAATACTTTATTGAAAAAAAAAAGGAAAATTTTTTAAATATCCGAAGACAAACGGAAAGAACGTCGATAAACTTGATCGGCGGTTGGTCACGCGTACGACTGTACCTGCGCCAATACGAAACGTCGATATCTAGAACGACACGTAGAATAAGCAAGTGTATACCGCGGGTGAACGGGTCCGTAGTTGATTCGTGCGCGATTTTGTTGAGCGAAACGTGCACCTTCTCTAGTTCGAAGAAAAAAAAAAACAAGAATTATAGGCTCGTAGAGCGAGAAGCGTCGCGTCACGATCGAATCCCGTCGTATCGCGTATCTGGCATGTAGTACACTACTTCTCGGGTGAATAGCTCGTTATATACGTGGTCGTTGGGGTATCCCTTTAAAGGAGCCTCATGAACGTTTCATCGTCAAATGTCGAAGGATACTGATGTTTCTTCTCCTCCTTTTTTTTCCTCTCTCATTTCGTAGACTTGTATGTCCGTTAAAAGTTCAACGTCAAATCGTTTCCCCGAGTATTTCCAGGTGAACAATAACGCTCTAAGTATTGATGAGATTGACATTCGCAATGTTGCGACTCAACAAAAATTATTATTTAGAAATTTCCCTATTTTTTTTCTCACTGAAATCGTAAGTAAAATACCTCAATGATTATACTAATCTTTATTTTGATAACCTACAATTCAAATCTGAAAAAAAATATTTCACCAAATAATGGATTTGAGGTAATAAAAAAATGAGAACAGAAATTTCATAGCGTCGCAACGATTCGAACTTCGAGTCCATAAATATTGGCTGTGTGACATGCAATATGGGACTGAAATTTACAACGTTGTATTTCGACGAAATGATAGAAAAAAACATTTTTATTTCTTAATTTGCTTCGTGCATATTTCGACCCCGGAATATCTGTAGTGGATATGAAAAATATTGTTTCAAAAAAATGGTTAAGTCCAAATGGTGCCGTTTGAGGAAATTAAAAACGAAAAAAGTTAATATCTCAAGCTGTAAAGCTCGTATTTTTTTCTTTTCTTATTTTTTCAATTATATTATTATAATATAATTCAATAATAAATAATAATATAATTCAATAAATAATAATAATTTATTATACTATCTCTTATTTTTTTTAATTTCTTAGCTTGACGCTGTTACTTTTAAAAAAAGTGAAATAAATAAAAGTAGTATTTTTTTCTATTCCTCTTTTTTTTTATATTTGCATTAAAACATTTTTAATGAAAATATTAAGAAGAAAATAGGTATACATAATAGAATTTTTGATACATTGCTTTCGACAAAGGTTTATAAATATATATATAAACATATATATATATATAAATGATAGATGCAAAAATTATACACATATTTATATATATATTTATTTATTATCATTACATTATCATTATTATCAACGAACGCGATTTGAGGCGTTCAACTTCAAGGAGCGTCCCCGAACGGTCAGTTACGCTGGCAGTCAGCATTGAACAGATGTAACGGGTTCAAAATATCGTTTCATAATGTACATATCCATATCTATGCCCATTCGAATACCTTTCCTCGCGTCCACTTTCCAACCTGCCCCTTTCCTTTCCCGCTATCGAATTGCACGCACCCAGTGAGAGCTAACAATCAGAAGGGCTCGTCGTCACGTCAAGTCTCCATTCAATGGAACGTATTTATTCCCTTTCTCATTTCGGAGCGAAGAAATAAATCGGTGGGTAATGCGGGAGGAGGGAAAGGGGGCAACGAATACAAACGCGTTTAAACGCACGAGAGAGCCTGTGAAATATTTTTTGATCTTTCTCACGCGGAGCATCTCCGCGAGGACCAACAGAGCCCGGGTTACATTGCAACGTACAGGTTTGAATTGCTTCTATCCCACGCTTTCCGACGACTCGTCGCGACCGGATGAAAGAGGAAAAAAAATAAAGGACGTTCATCCGCGTGAGGAAGCGAGATCGCTGATAAGGCGAAAAGAAAAAGAAACTCTTATGTACAGGTCGATTAACAACTTTTGGAACCCCCTCTGTGTCGTCACGAGAAATACGTTGATTTTATGGTTATGTCTCGTGACGAAAATCGGTTTTGGCAAAACTTCTGTCTTCACATCGCACATGAACAAATCGAAGTTCCGCTAATTTTTCAACCGAGTCTCTTCAAATGCTCCAGACAAATGTTTCGTCTTGTTTAGAGTGCTTCGTACCTAACGATATCGGAAAATCCCCTACTTCGTGCTTTATCAATTGATATTCGGCACATGGACGAATTTTACGTCTGATGAAATCCAAATTTCTATTTATCAGGGGGGAAGTCAGTTTTTTAATTTATTTATTTTTCTATCGAAATAATGAACATTTAAACTGAGTGGGCAAATTGATAACAGTATTCAATAAATTTTGTTCGTTGTTCCATACTTGATTCAGTCGATGATTGTAGTCAGTCTCAAATTTTGAACGCGAATATTTCGGTCATTTTTTGGCGATTGACATCCTCAAAAATTGATTTTTGATCGAGAAAATAGGATTTTGCTGCCAAAAATAGGTCTCTTGCTTTCAAAAGTGGCTTTTCCCTCTAAAATATGTCCTTTCTCGCGAAAGTGGCTTTGTCCTATCAAGAAATTATTTTTGCTCTCAAAAAATGGTTTATTCTCTCAAAAAGTGCTTTTTGCCCTCAAATAATGGTTTTTCTCTAAAAAAAAATCTTTTTTTTTTTTCAAAAATAGCTTTTTGCTGTGTGCACATATGAAAAGAACCCTACTACTTGTGAATCATCCTGTACCAACGACAATCGCTTCATGCTGGCACAAGGAAATCTCGCGGCTCATCCGCGATTGTTTTGCCCCGCCACGACGAGAAAGTACCACGCAACGAAACAAAAAAAAAGAAGCTTCTCTGGTAAGTGAGAAGCAACGATCGCTAAATTGTCATTTTTTCAACGAAAGTTTATTTCGTCTGTTGAATACTGCAAAAATAATGATATGGACAAAGAAATCACTCTAGTTTACAGGTCACCCATACGTAATTTCATTCACAAGGAAATTCAATTACTCAATCCAACTATAAATGTAATATTAAGGGCTGATTTTTCAATAGTCAGATAACTTTTAACTGATGAATAAATATGGCCGTTTGACAGTTTTTGTGTGGTTGTTATGTCAATCTGTCATATTTGTTCTTCCAATAAAAGTTATCTGATGATTGAAAAATTAGCTCTAAATCAATCTCTGTGAGAAAATTAATAATGATTTTCAACGCCCCTGTTACGGCCCAGTCGAACATTAATTATAGTCACAATCTCGACCAAATTTTTAATGATTTTTATTCCTGTCGACGATCAATCGAGTGGCAAGATTCGAAGCGACTGAACCTGCAAATTTTGGTACACACGAAGAAATGCTCATTGACCCTTCAAGAAAAAGAAGACGAAGAAGAGGAAGAAGCGAAGGAGGAAGAAGTAATCCGTTATATTCGCGATATTACGACCGACTGACCTTTTCGTAATACGCCAGGACGAATTAATGAGAGTTCAATCTTTCTTCTCTCCTCCAACCCCTCGTCCCTCCTCTCTGCTTCCCTCTCGCTTCCTCGTTCATAAATCCCGGCGAGTCACGATCAGCGTTCACCGATGAGCCCCCAAGCTGCGCTTATTTAAAATAATGACCGAACTGCTCCGACGAAACGTCTCGAGAACTGATCGAATCAATAACTTTTTAATGATAGTCAATTACATATCGAGCTATAAAAAGTAACGATCCTTATGCCAAATTATTATTGTTCCGCGCGCGGCAACATAGTTGAGAGCTTATTCAAAACAAAAAAAGTGTCGAAATAAATGACTGGCACGGCGGTATTACATTTATGAGGTAGAACTACGCTCCTTTGAGCGAGGCTTCGACTATGCCGAGAAAGTTGCGTACGTGAGTGTATGAGAGGCCAAGGAGGGGGGATAGAGATAGAAATATGAATAAAAACAGGGAATGGTACAGAGCCTCGAAATTATCAATGGAACGGCTAAAACTTTAGAAATACGTCGCTATTTTACAGTTCAAACAAACCTAAACAAATCCAAATAAACAAAAACAAAACCCAAACAAACCCAAACTTTTTACGAATTTTTAAAAATTTCTTAAAAATATTTAAACATAACTCCGGCAGACAAATTTACAATCGACGTTTAGGGGCGAAGTCCCTTAAGCCCTTTAAACTTCCAAAAATCACGAATTCACGCGACGCATTTCTAAAGCCAATCCATGGAACGTACCGTAAGTCTGTGAAAATACATGACATTCACTAGTTGCCATTTTCTTTATTGCGTTCAAACATAGTCATTATTTTTATTAGATATATCGATGTCAAACATGTATTTATAAATATATGTGGGAGATTGGTGAAAAGGTTTTTTTTTTAAGAAAAGGAAAGCTCCAATTCCCTTGGAAAGGTCGAATTTCTCTGATGGTGATATTGAGCCATTGAGTTTTCACGAGTAAGAGGGTCGAACGTGTTTTTTTCGATTCTAAAATAGTTTGAAAGTCTATCCAATTGAAAATTTTTATCTCATGACGAACATTATCGAATTTTCGTGAAAAGCAATGCACACGCTTTGAAACATAAATTTGATCGATAATCAAATTTGCATATCTACATTTTTTCATGTTCGATTGAGATTTTCGGAAAAAGCCAAATATCAGGTTTCAAAGAATTCTCAAAGGACGAGTTTGTAATGTTACTTTACACTAGAAATTAATCAACTTTGAGAAATCTCGATTTAAAAAATTTACCTTTTTTCTACTCTCGCAATCTACGTCACGTATTTCAGCTCCTAGTTCGCTTTGGAAGACAGATGGCCACCTCATAATCGTTATTCTGTTCGTACATGGATTTATATGTGTTTTCATGTAGTTTATACACTCTGGAGTTGCGGATCCGCAAAGGGATTCGGGTCGTTCTTCTTTTCAACCTACAATAGTCTGTCCTTCGTCTTATTATGGCATCTCATTGGAGTATTCATATTTACGATTTTTTAATTCGTTTCGAATAAACGTCCATATTTTCTTATCTATTAATATTATGCAAATTTTCATTTTCTCTAACCACAGAAAAAGGCCACTCTGTCACACTATTTTTTAAAAAACCGACATTAAAAAAGAATTTTTATTAGCCGGAAAGGAAACTTTAATTAGTCCTAATGAAAACACAGAAGTAACTTTTTTTTAATCCCACAGAAGTCACAATTATGCGTAGTTCAAAAACCAAAAAAAAAAAAACAGAAAAACCTCGTTTTATTGTAGGTTAAAAAGAAGAACGACCCATTCACAGATAAGTCAATTATGAATTTGACGGGTCTTCGTGTGCGTTTTACGCGCGGATACGTGTGGTTTGCTACAGCGTAAGAGAGTACATTTTTTATTGTTTTTTTTTTTTTACAACGCTGCATGCAAGCGTTCGTAACGCCTGGAAGAATGCGCTTTTGCGCGTGCGCTAGCATCGCACATCCGTCGAAAAGATGCGCGGAGCGCATCCTGGCGCAAATAATAATCTTTCATTTCCCCAATCGCTTTAAACGTTTTTCTATGTTTGTTTATTTTATCGTCATAAGAAACAACTTTATTGTCCATGTCTTAAATTCCGATGGATTTTTCAATTTTTCGCGCGCTCCGCTCGAGCGTCGCTCGTTATTTGCGGAACGAGTGTAAAACAAAAAGAAAAAAAGGGAAGAAATCAAATGGCACAAAATTCGAGCGAATGTGGCCTTTCTCTTGGTGGATTTTACGAGTACGGTCAAGCTCGATGATTCAGCCGAGAGAAAAATTCTACGCGAGTGTAAATTCCACTCTGATGGAAATGTTATTTCGTGTAATAATTGGACGAAAAATGTGGGAAATAAAATTGTCTTTGGACCTCGCTGAAGAAAGTTCCTTAATTTGAGAGGAGACTCTTAAATAGCTATGTCAAAGTGACGACAATTAGTGCATTGTTGGAATCCAAGGATAATCAATTTATCAGGTTAAGAAATAATTTTATAGCGTTTTTATATTTTCTTTTGTTCAACAACGATTTTTTTGCTATTTGATAAAGTATTAATATTTATTCGATAGAGCTTTCTCTACTCTACAAAACTGTGCTTATCGTTTCTTTTTTTTTTTTTGAGTAATTCAATTTTAGATTACTTTTGAGGCTTCGAATACAAAATTAAAAACTACAAAGTTAAAAAATCCTAATTATTACGGTTTTTTAAGGCCAATAAAAATGGCAATTTTAACAGTAATAAAAGATCGCAATTTTACTGCCAATAAAAAGCCCTCAAAAAATTTTCTTATTCTCCCCAAGAAAATCATAACTCAAAATTATTTTTATTTGAACAAAAACCAAAAATTCTTTTTGTAACTCCCAAAAAAATCAAACATTCTACAAAATCCAAACAAAACTCGACAATTCCTATCGAAACCAGACCGAAGGATTACTTGCTTTGAAAACGACAACTATCCCAGGTGATTTTCACAAAGCAACAATCCCATGACACAATGCATTTCTCCCCGAGAAATTCGCACTTGCCGCAAATGCGAATCCAAGAAAAAAAAAAAAAAACAGTATGACGAAATTCGTGTTTCACTCGAGGAATACTCACTGGCCACCCACCTCCGTGAATACGTGAATGTTGCCGGAGCAAGAGATCGTTTCTCGAAAGCGGGTCACACGTTTACATTCATACGCAAGGATAAATTCACAAATACGCTTTAAATACACATAGACGTAAATACGCACACGTGAGTACGATGGATCACCTCGGGCCAATGCCAAGCAAAAGGGAGATCACCTCTCATACCGATTTCGATCTGCACTCACCGTCAAGAAAGCCGGCCGGCTATTTCATGAAATATTTCATGCGCATATACAGTGTGAGTCTTTATAAAGTGCACATATTAAAAAGGGTGAAAATATAAACAATTTTATCGAGGAAAAATAAGTATAAAAAAAAAATCTCAAAAATTTATTAAATTTTTTATAAACTTTTAATTTTTTTTATTCTCGTCTTGGTACCTCATGCAAACAAAGTGTTACTACTGTTAAAATAAATGTGATATTAAAACAAAACAAAATCAATAATGATCTCTAATAATAGGCCGAGCTAATACTTTTGGCAATGAATGGAAGCAATTAACAGCGCACCTGTGCGAAGGTCGATGTTCGAAATACTGATAGTGGATGTTGTACTTGGCTTACAAGCGTAATTTTTTTTTACCATTGAAAAGCTAATACGATGTAGAATAACATAAAATAAGAAAAAAGTAGGGTAAAGGCGACATTTTTTTTAATAAACTTTACATTTATTGCAAAAATTGGTAGAAAAATGGTAAGTTTTCTTAAAAAAATCATTAATAATTAATTTATGAGGTTTATTTTTCAAAAAAAAAAAATACGGCTTTATTAGCTCGGCCTATTATTAGAGATCATTATTAATTTTGTTTCGTTCAAATATTCGTTCAAAATTTCGTTCAAAAAAAATTAAATAAGTTTTTCATATTTTTTCTGACATTTTTTCCGTCGATAAAATTTTTTATATTTTCACCCTTTTTAATATGTGCACTTTATAAAGAATCACACTGTATATACATATATATAATATATGCCCATAGAAATTGACAAACAACGTAATAAATTTACGTGTAAGTCTGTCCGCTCGAGAAATCGGGGCTCGATCGTGCGATAGGGAATTTTTTACCGATCGTCGCACACACTTCACTACGTGAGTCGGCGAAACTCGCGCACGATCGAGAGTAATCGGCAAAATAAAATGAACCAATGAACAAAAAAAAAAAAAAAAACAAAATCATTTGAATTTCTCTCGGGGAAAATGTCGCGCGAGGTGTCACTATCGGAGTTCCACTTTCGGGTGTTACTTGTATATCGAAGTGGTGAACCGTGCGAGAAGAATTATCGGGACAAAGTGCACTCGAGCGAGCGTTGCGCGCGCGCACAGTGACACATCCCAGTCTTTGCGTGAAAGCTATATCGCAAAACTTGTCGTACGCGTATATATAGTCAATTAATGCCGACGATCGAAAACCAGTCCACCAGAGAAACGCGAGAGGAATCCCGATTGCCGTGAGTGCAATCTCAACGTTTGCCCCCCCCCCCCTCCTCCTCCACACGCGGACAGTGCTCGATCGATCTCGTTTTCCTACGTTTCGATCGTTCTAAATTTGGCACTAGAGAAATTCGTGTGCGGATAACTCGAATGCCAGGCTTGGAAATTCCAAGGGAGTATCGTGCGATCGAGGAAAAATCGTTATAGGAATGACCTGGAAAAATTGGCATTGAAAACTTCGGAAATTAATCCGAAATTATAAACCGTTCGGTCAAGGAAAAAGGAAAAATCGGTAGAGAAAAAAGCCTGAAAAATAAATCGCTGAAGAAATAAATTTGGAGAAATAAATCGACAGGAAAATAAATTTGAAAAAAGCAAATCGGCACAGTATTGAATTAGTAAAAAAATATTGGTAGATATGTAAAGACGGGATAAATAAATCAACAAAGAACTGAGATTACAAAAAAAAATTGATAGATAAATAAATTAGGAAAGATAATTTTAGGAGAAACATATTATAATAACTGGAGCAACAAAATAAGTTTTATAAAGTCATGAATACACAAACAAGAAAATAATAAATTGGAAAAGAAATAAGTTGATACAAGTGAGCGGAGAAAACGAAATATAGTTAACATGGAAGATAATTAAGTTTGTGGAGGGTGAAATGTTTTAAAAAGCATCAATTATGTTCGAAGGAAAGTGCATCGAATTGAATGCTTCGTGTGATCACCGGTCGACCCAAATGGTTTTTCTACCAGCCTTGTTTCCTGTCTTTCTAAGACTGCCTAACCCTAAAGAAATATCCACTCGAACCTCCTAAGTGTTGCACTTTGAATATAACTATAAATCTAAGAAACAAATAGAGAGAAATGAAACCCAATAAATAGCATATTCGTTGGATTGTCAATTGTTCGATTTACAAAACGACCAAAACAACTGACTTTACAGAAATCACAGAAATTTTTCACAATTCTTTGATGATTTCTGCACCAACTAATTTCGGGGTCATTTCCACGTTATATTTGTTTTTATTAACATACCGTTTTAAATATTACAGTAAACTATTTGAATAATAATACTTATTATTTCTCAACGAAGAAATATATCATATTTTCGAAAAAAAAAAATTCTGTAACGACTTATCATTTGAATATCCTTCTCACCGTAAGTTTTCCCAATTTTGACAACAGTCGGCTAAAGTGACAGGCATTAAAAAATAAGAAAAAAGGATAATTGCTTCACACGTTTCTAGAATAGTTACGAGGCTTCCTTTCCTCGAATTTACTTTTTCCACGTTCTTTTTTTATTCACGGGACACGATCTTTAAACCGAAAACCTTAAAACATCCGTGACCCTTCGTCCCGTCAAATTAACGGACTTCCGTTTGACTAATAGTGTACTTTCACGCGAGACTACAATTAACAAGCTTGTTATACCTACTAAAGTAGAATATCGATTTCAATTGGTGTTACGTTGGTCGATAAAAAAAGAAGGATAGGTAAAAGCCAACTTTGGAAAATTGTCTGCCAGAAAAAAAAAAAGATACGAAAAAGACGCAATTGCAGTGAACACGATGCCGCGAAACTCTGGCAAATTAGAGCTCTTTGATGCTCAGCTGCTCATTGGTGTTTGTGGAAATTGCATTGGACCACGGAAGGGCTCGAGTCAACGATTTTACCGCGTAACGAGACATGAATTACGATCTTTCGATTCTGGTAGTGCTCGTTTATGTTTTTATGTGGCAACTTCCGCGCAAGACGAAGCACTTTCACGCTAGTTGAAGAAAAATTCGTCTCACTTCCGGCGAGACCACCCATGTTGCGTCAGTCGAATGAAATCGTCACTCCGTAAATTATTGTCGTTATGGTTGTTTCGACATCGTATACACATTTATTTATACGCATGAATAATTTATTAACCAAATTTCCAAGCAAATAACTGTCAATAATTTATTTAAAATATGTCCAAACTGTCAATTAATAATTAATAGTTAATTAATAATCAATCGATCCATCAATACAGTTAATATTCATCGATCTATTAATAATATTCTTTAAAAATTATTTATCATCGAAAACTCATCGATAAGGCTTTTATTTTGTAATACTTTGGCACCCCTTTCAACAGGATCGTTATTTTCTTATCAAACACGATGATTAACTTTACAGAGCTAACATGACGCGAAGTTTTCAGTTTTTCTTCATGAACAATTTGTTACACGTAAAAATGACATTATCTCGAAAATTTACAATCATGCAATTTATAATTGTAGTTTAATGCAATTCTATTCTAGATCTCGTTGAACATGTCTAGCCTTGTAAAGAGTTAACTCAATAATGAATCAACGCTTAGAAATGTTAATTTTCCACTTTCAACAGTAATTAGAGTCAAATTCGTTAAAACTGGTATGCTATCAGATTTCAGCAACGAGAATCGTGTGAAAGTTTATCAAAATCCTTGATAAGCGATTTTCGGATTGCGACGAAATCTGGCATTTTTTATAATAATGAAAATAAGAAAATTGAGGGAAGAAAATATCGTTTCACATGAACGACGAAAACTTCGTTCTTTTTTTCTCGAATAAAAGTTTCAAATTATTCCAAAGTGTCAATTTAAGAGAAAATAAATTATTAAAAAAAAAAGGAATGGCAATTACGAGTGAAATCTCGCATGGTGAACGTTTCAGAAAAAAAAAAAAAAAAAAAAAAAAACGAAGCGGAGACTCCATCTCGAGTATTGTCGAAACGAAAGAAGATACGCTTCGGTGCGCCGGGAGACACAACGAGGCCGGAGCCTCGGATTAAAACGGAGTCTAATAATCCGCATTCTACTGCACATACGCCAACGCCTACGGTACAAAGATGTGTCGGAGAATACGTATGCGCGTATTATGATAATCGCCATCGTGTATTTTCCTCGGGTATCGACGAGGAGCCTAACTGCTGAGCTGTGCCGGCAAATCGAGAGATCGATCATCCGGAGCCACCCAGAATCGCCTCCAGGTGTTCGGAATGTTCGAGCGAATCAATGCGTGACGGATCCTCGTGTATTATTTTTCCATGTCAGACAATCAAAAAATATTGATTCTTAAGGCCAAATCGTTTTGGCCTTAAAAATATTTTTAACAAAAATTTGTTAAACATTTTGTTAAAATAAAACTTTTAAAATAAAAGTTTCAAAATAAAAGTTTAAAAAATTTTGTTAAAAAAGTTTTTTAACAAAAATTTTTGAGGCCAAATCGTTTACGACCGTATTGTTATTGCACATCGCGCATGAAAGAACAGAAGGTCACCGAAGGTCAAAATACCATTTTGTTTTCGGCTTGCCATTTATTTTCCGGCAAGTGTGAACAAATAAGACTTTCACAAAATTGAAGCAATATTCGTATATTATCAATCTGCAAATTATCGTAAACTATTAAACGTACGACAAAAGTAGAAAATTTCGTTTTTGAGATGAGCTGCAAGTATTTTGGAATAACAGTATGTTTAACGCGATTAACTTAGTTTTGCAAGCCACTTTTACGCTTTTGTTTTAGAGAACAATATTAGAATGGTTAAGATTTCTATAATCAGATTTAATCAGTTTTTGTCCATTTTTATCGATTGAACAAATGGGTTACTGGAAAAAATCAAAAACATCAAATCCATCTTTATACCTGGCACATTCATCGTGCAACTGATGAATGTGCCAGTTATAAAGTTGGAATACGGAAATTTTTGAATAAACTCGTACTTCGATAGTTTTGAAAAATACTAGTTTTTTTGAAATTTGATCTCTGATCGCCATCTTCGAAAATTGGCTGATGTCTTTAAAAATTTTACAGCCCTAAAACCGAAATAGCACTGCTAGTTTCCGTCAAAATTTAATATTCCAAATTCCCAACAGTATTCCAAATATCCTTTCTTTCTTCGGTTATTTTTCCACCAATCGAATCAAATTCTGAAAAAGTGATAGAATATGACTTTTTCAATACTAGAGCCATCATATTGTTACTGCTACATTGTACTTGCTGATTATCATAAATCCCACTTGATATAAGCAATTATCATTCTCGCAGACACGGAAATCGCGAACAATTAAAATCCCGAATGCGTCTGTCCATATAATCGTATCTCTTCGAGTTAATTAGCTCGCTCGTGGAAAAAAGAACGATTCGGGATGAATAGTCTCAGAAACGCTTCGCGTTACGAAACACCTGGGGAACTTGTGATTCCCATGGGGTTTGGGAACGCCGAGGTATATTGTAAAAATGAATAAATAAATCTCATGCCACATTGACGATTGGGATGCGGAGTGTAAGTAATGAGGCAGAAAAGATTAGCGATCTCGTGGTATAATATTGTACAGCGAAAAGTGCTTTCATCGGAAATGGTGAGGATACTAGCGCACGTGAAATACAGTCGAAGCTCTCAAAGCTTATTGTTCCTCAATCGATTCTTTTTATTTATTTATGTACAGAATTTTTTTATATTTTTCCAAATTTGATTTAGAATTCTCTCGGAATTATCCGCTAAATAAGAATTTTTGCTATTTTATTAAACAGGGAATAAATAATTCATTTCATTTTTCAAAAGAATTTT
>JAPYZJ010000362.1:0-48180 GCA_030522765.1 Ophioninae sp. B BG-2022a
AACCCAAACATACTGAAAAAATCCTAACAAACCCAAACATACCGGAAAAAATGCGAACGAACCCAAACATACTAGAACTAATCCAAACAAACCCAAACATACTGGGAAAAATCGAAACGAACCCAAACATATTGAAAAAGTCTCAACAAACCCAAACGTACTGGAAAAAATGCGAACGAACCCAAACATACTAGAACTAATCCAAACGAACCCAAACATACTGGAAAAAATCCAAACGAACCCAAACAAACCCAAACATACTGGAAAAAATCCAAACGAACCCAAACAAACCCAAACATACTGGAAAAAATGCAAACGAACCCAAACATACTAGAACTAATACAGACGAACCCAAACATATTAGAACTAATCCAAACCAACCCAAACATACTGGAAGAAATCCAAACGAACCCAAACATACTGCAAAAGTCCCAACAAACCCAAACATACTGGAAAAAATGCAAACGAACCCAAACATACTGCAAAGAATCCAAACAAACCCAAACACACTGAAAAAGTCCCAACAAACCCAAACACACTAAAAAAGTCCCAACAAACCCAAACATACTGGAAAAAATCCAAACGAACCCAAACATACTGAAAAAATCCCAACAAACCCAAACACACGGAAAAAGTCCCAACAAACCCAAACACACTAAAAAAAAGTCCCACCGAACCCAAACACACGAAAAAAGTCCCAACAAACCCAAACATACTGAACCTAATACAGACGAACCCAAACATACTGCTTCACAGCGAATGTTGAAAACGCGGCGTGACGAAGAACCACTTATTCGTTGATCCGGGAACCCAATACGTTATATGAATCGACTCAGTTTCACCCCCAACCCCCCATTTTCACGGAAGACATTCCACCGTGGGACACCCTGTATATGCATATGTATTACCGGGACCAAAGCAGGCGGTGCACCACCGTTAAAAGTACGGAAAACTCGGGACGTGTGCGTTATTACGCAAAACGTGTCACCGACAATGGTAACGCGTGTAAAAGTCTCCTCCGTTCGCAAGATATCGTCGGGGCGTGCGCACGCGCGCGAATACCGAAAGTAACGCCTCGGTCATGCCCGTTCTATATATACATAAATACGCATGCACGCATACCCGCGTAAACGTATACATGAGTACAGATGAATATTTATACGAGACAGCACGCACGTGCGTTCGTACCACGAGCAGAAACGCGAAAGAGAAAGAATGAAGGAGCGAGAGAGAGAGAGAGAGAAAGAGAGAGAGAGAGAGTAGGAGAGAGGGCTACAAGCTGATAGAAAACGCGAGTCCATTAATCGACGTTCCAACAGGCCCAAGCGCTATAATAACAGCTTTCGTTTTCCCCTGGAAATTCATAAGCGCTCACTCGCCAATATTCGTGTGAGCAGAGAAGAAAAAAAGAGAGAGAGAGAGAGAGAGAGAAGGCACGATCGTAAACGAAGACCTTGGCGTACTTGGCAAAAGGCTGTGACTAATGCATATTTGCACTTCATTCATTTTTCAAACAGATCGATGGTTTTTTTTTTCCAAGACCCCCCCTTCCACCTCCTCCTCATTTGCCCATTTATTATCGGCCATTTTTCCCCCGAGTAAAAACCGAGTCCGAATAATCGTGAAATACAGAAAAATCGAAATTTCGTGAACGCGTGTGGACAAACGAAACGATAAAAGGAGACGAAAAAAAAAAAACAAGTGTTATTCTCGCGACGTTAGGATCGGCGTTCGGCGAACTCGCCTACGCGTCCTCGTATATTTTTGTATACGTGGATACGGGTGTGTCAATTTTAAAGAGTCTCGAGCAACCCTGATGTTACCGAACGACGTGAAACGACAAAAAAAAAAGAGCCGCGTAATTGTTGGTCTCGTTCCCTCGTCCGAAGCAGATACGACGAGTTAACGAGTAAATTGTGTGCCCCCGCGGTGACGATGAGTAATCTTCATTCATCTTACGTACCGATTCAAGTATACGAGGAGCTTAGTTTCGTATCGTCTTCGATGAGTCTCGCGACCCAGACACAACTGCGCAAATTCTCGTATCTCTATCACGTTTACGACGCGAACGGGTCAGATACAGTCAAACCCAAACAAACCCAAACTAAGTGAAAAATCTTTTACGTGCAAAGTCACTTTCGGAAGTTTCTATGCCTACAGCGACATCTAGGAATGTACGTGGTTTCGCATCGTGATATCTAGCGACACCTATGTTTGTCGCTATATACCTATAGGGAGCTCTAGGGATGTTTGTGTTAACTCCCGCTAGGGGATATTCAAAGATGGCTACCAAGCTAGGAATGTACGCACTCGGATATCCGAAGGGCTAGGGATATTTATATAAGCTCGTGAAAATTCAAAATTCTCCGAGAAAAAATGTATTAAAAAACTAGGTTATACGCCATTTTGTAGCGGCGGCCATCTTGAATTTACAATGATATTGAATAAACATAATTGTATTGTCACCAAAATTCAAAGTGTATACTAAATTTCAAATTAATCGGTTGACAGGAAGCGGGTGAAATTTAAATTACTAAATTTGACCCAAGAAAGAATAAAACGAACGGGGTAAGCTAAATAAAACCGTTTAAAAAAGACAAAGATAGTAAAAAGAAAAATGTAAAAGAAATGAAATAAAAAAAGAAAACTAAAATTAAAAAGAAAATACGAAGAGAAAAGCAAAATTGGAAAGAAAATAAACCGAATAAACTAAAGTAGATCGAAAATAAAAAGAAAAATCTAAAATTAGAAAGAAAATAAAAAGTGAAGAGAAAAAACGAACCGTCAGTTGGCTCTTGTCGGGAGCAATGGCGGTGATCTCAATGTGGCGGGGTTCGGGTGGATTCGCCCGTTGCAAAAACGCCGCGGGTACGCGCGCGACCATCGACAATCTTCTCGTGAGGCTTCTGCCCAATTCGGCGCGGCGGCGAACCCTCGCTCGCGTGCCACAGGACTTGTAACTCCCGAATTCCATTCTTAGAGACATTATCGCACTCCCGGCCACTTTCGAGCTTTCACGTTCGCGTTTTTTTTCTCCCCTCGCGTCGCGTTCGAGAACAAGGATTTATCGGACTTTTAGGCCTGGAAACGGTCAACTCTTCGCCGGTTAGTCGAGCGAAGCGCCGCTTCGCCGACAATGAACGATACCGCGATTGTTTTTCCTTCCGCGACCGGTCGCGCCGAGAGGAATCATCGCACACGCGAATACATGCACACACGAAACACTCGCGCCCTCACGGAACAACAATACGCTCGACCTCGTTCCCCTTCGCCACTGTGCTCTCTAACAAAACGAAACTCGCTGCGATGTTTACCCGCGACACGTAACGATCATAACACGCCGGTGGTCCACTCCGAACGGGAGCTACGTTTACACTGATCACGCTCTCGAACGCACGATCAAACGACGCTCGTGTCAACCGCGATCGAAAACACAAAATGGCGCGATTGTCCTTTTATATATATATATATTTTTTTTTTACGCTCAGTGCGACGCGCGTTGATGAGGACGAGAACGAGCTTTTCGCGTGTCTGACACAACGAAATTAAAAACGGGAACGAATCCACGGAAATATCGATAATTATTTGATCGATAATTGTCGAATCCGAATTCGACCGAATCGTCGCTCACAATCGTTTTCACCGCGAACGTACACGACCGCTAGATGGCGGTTGGACTCGCGCTCAACGCGAATACTGCACGGACCCAAACTCAAGGTCACTTGACACAGGTCCAACAAGAACAAAAATAAAACCTTGCGTACTCGTTTTTATTACTCGTACGGTGGATACTCATGCACGAGATTTAAAAAAAAACAACTGTCACGATGCCGACGTTTAAAAATTCGCGATCGTCCCACCGCCGCGATTGCGACACGGTCGATGATGCGCACGCCCGGAAACCTCTCGAGCTACGGCGTCCTGCATTTTCGCAACGCGAAATGTTAGTCTCGGCCACTCGCCAATTTTTCGTATCAATCGATACCTTCCTTTTTTTTTGTACTCAACAAAAGCGACGCACTGACTCAAGGACGCGATACCTGGTGATCTCGCGATTGAAAAACAAAACACCCGGATACTTCTTGTCAACGAGTAGTCTCCCGGAGGCTTCGCAACAGCGCGGGAGAGCGGCGCACGTGTCGACCACTCGCGCGCGTTCTACGCAACACACTGACGCCTTGTTTTTTTCGCTATATCCAGAAAAATCTTCACCGATCGTTCTTGACGCTTGCGCGGCACAAAAAAACGCGCGCTGAACCGTTGGAAAATAAAAGTATGTTGGTCGCGTGTGTATTGTTTTTGGTCACGTGGGCTTTTTTTGCGGTCACGTGGGTTTCTTTTGGTCACGTGCTCGTCACGTGATAAACTTCTATCCTTTTCTCTCGCACGCTCTCTCTCTCTCTCTCTCTCCTTCCCTTGAGCTTAAAAATGCTTGGACCGAAATAATTCGCGAAAATCGTAAAATCGCTCGATCACGGGCGCGCACCGTTTGCCTCTCGCGCGCAGACTGAAATCGGCGAGAGCTCTCCTCGGGGCTCGGCTCGACGTTGCTGGCGGCCTCTTACCGCGTCCTGCTACCACTGCTCTCTCTGTCGCGCGCGATCGACGGAGACGAACGGATGGTGAGAATCGTTGAACGGAGAGGGAAATAAAATCTGGACGGACCTGCGCGTAGTGAGAGCTCGGCTGCGACCAGGACGAAGACGAAGAGCGATACGTTTCGTCTCGGTTTCGCGACACCTCGACAACAGAAAATTGGGGAAACTGAGATATCGTTAGTCGACATTGTTCAACGATACCACGAATATTCCTACCTTGAATTTCCATTGCGTAAATGCGAATGGTGTATAACCTCTTTCTTGCCATAATTAAATTGCACCCTACAATTGTCTATTCATTTCTTGGTTTATATTTCATTTTTATTTCATCATGATAATAATCATGTACTTGTGTAATAATAAAATAAGACGGTTATATTGGGTGTAGTAAAAATAAATTCAAGATTTGTCCAATAGATGGCGTTAGTTATCTGTATCTCGCGTTGCATAAGTCCGAGCAGGTTACACTAGATGGCGTTAGAAAGACGAGATTTCGTACTGAACAAACTTTTGCGACAGTTTTGTGATTGACTCGAGAAAATAATGCATTTCTTTTTACCACACCTAATATTTATAATTACATAACTATATCTATTACTCTCCAAAGATAACCTATAAATTCTACGCTATGATTATTTACTATTCCTCGTATTCGTAATTATACCAATGACCGCAACAGCGCCGACACGAACGATCCCAGCATCGACAACGATAAACAATGATAAATACGTTTAACAAAAGTCAGTACGCGATATTTAGTAACGAGTATCTCAATCATCGTCGTTGCCGTAATTACTGGCCGCTTCGAAACCGACATTACCCAACCAGCCATAATAGCGATAACAATGATAACAACAAATAATAATAAAAACATTAATAACAAGTATAGGAACGGATCACGAAGCGCGTTACAGATGACTCACAATTTGCAAGTAAATCGCGTATCATGTATCGTGGCGAATACTCAGAGGTACCGCATTTCCATGCGCTCGTGGTATACGTGTGCTCTTGGATGCTGAGTATCTCAGAGTCTCAAATGAGCCACGTACGAAGGCGGATTTCATGTTGGCTCATTAGAAGCCTCATTCAGAGGGGAGAATGGTTGAGGACCTTCGGTTGGTGGAGGGGGCAGGGGGAGGGGGAGAGGCGAGTCGATAATTGAGCTGTGGTTGCAACTCGTGCATACAGGGTGACTGTAAATTCGATACATTCCTTTTAAGGGGTAAAAGTTCACTCCATTTGCAGCAAATAAGGTCGCATAATATACTGTACGAAATCCCGATAGTTTCCGAGTGATTGAAGTTTTACTTTGTGGTTTTCTTAGTTCGAAACGCCACCACCTCCGATCGCGCTGAAGTTGCGCACATTCTTTTGATATTGTAGAAAAATGCTGAAAAGAATTCGAGTGACTAGCCATAGTTTCTGGAATGTCGATTTTTTAAGTTTATTTTACCGCGTTCCCACTGGCTTAAACAAAGCTAGAAACCGAACAAACCCAAACGAACAAAAAAACTGTTCGAAAGCAAGCAGTGAAGCCTGAGGAGTGGGGGTATCGATCTGACGTTGCAGCTGATCTTGATCCACCGGTATTACTGTACATACATAACCTGTTGTTATAAATCCATTTTTAGGTTATAATATTATGGTTCGGTTATAATTTTAGGTTATAATCTAACCTATCATAGTTTAGGTTACCATTAACTGTGAATGAGCCCTATTTTAACCTCTCAGAATATAATCTATCGAACTTTGAGTCACCCTGTATATCTTTGGCATAAAGCACGAACGAGAACAATTTAACGAAACGAAAAGCTACTCGATTAACATGTACCTATACGTATTCTCGCGCATGCGCGAACACGCACGCACACTCGAACGGGATTGAGACATCAAGCCTCATTTGTCAATTGCATGATGAGTCCGCGGCATCTTCGACGATCTCGAACGCCAATTACTCTTCTTGTAATTGTTCCTGCGGCTTCTCTTACTTTACTTTTTACCCACTTCCCCTTTCTCCCTGGCCTTGTCGGATCTTCAGCTTTTCCGATAAGTACGTTACTTTGTCGACGCGTGTTATACATCGCTCTTTATCGCATTATGAATCTGAAAGATTTTCATTTTCACGTGTTCGTCACGTTGCAGTCGTTGTCATTTTACAGGGTCACGTGGGTGCATCGTAACGGTATTCATCACTTTTGAAATAATATCTGTGAAATATTAAATAATTTTAAAAATCCTAACTAAATATAATAGAAATAATAATAACAGTTCATAATACATTTTTAATAATAATTTGATAAAACTACTCGTTATTATTATTTTTAATCTAAAGAAAATATTAATAAAGACGAATATATATTTTTCATTCATAAAGATAAAATAAATGATAACGATAATAAGAATTCATTCTTTTTTTAATTAATGAAAAATTAACATTTATTAGCATTTATTGTATTCGTGAGAATTGTATGCATCATGCAAAAGATGGAACCGGAAAACCAACTTTTGGACTAAGCTGTATAAACGGAGACAAGAATATGAGGCGGAATGGTTTTTGTCACCTCTCTCGATAGGAGTCGGCAGCGGCAGCTCGCCTTACAGTATTATTGGAGTTCAGTGGGCAAACTGCTCCTCTACCGGTACCCTACCAGTACGGCACCATCATAGTACACATACAGTACCGTTACAGTACTGATGTACTACAGTACATCAAATATTTGAACGGCTATTTGTTCTTTTTCATATGTTTATAATTTTATTAAAATCGGGAAATAAAGGGTTAAATAATATAGGATTTATTGTTATAATATGATTTTATTTGTTTTTCTATAAATACATTTTTAACATTTTACATATAAAGATTTTATCACACCTTGAATTACGTGTAATTTACTCGCAATTTATATTTCTTATACAATGATTTTTTTGTTAAAAAAACTTTAGTTGCATTGAGCTATGAATGACCAAAAAAAATCGTACAAGTATTCGAAACATTTTCAGCTGATACGTTGACACGCAGTCGGCACCCACGCATGTTCAATAATTATGGGCTGACTATTAAAGCTCGTAATTAATGTAGCTCGATTCGTCTCTTTCCCACATTTAATTCCAGTTAAAAATGACAAATCTATCACTACTGCAAACGAATTAATATTTCGTCGGAAGTTATGTGCTTCTAGCCCGTTCAGCTCCTATTCAGGTACTAAGATAGACGTGACGCGCCACGCGGTCTACTGGACCGTACAGAAAGGCAATAAGCGAGATAGCCATGAAAGCTCCGCTTTCCGATGGACGTTCCGGACTACCCCGCCTCTCATTGGATACATATCGCAAATAGTACAAGCGTTTTCTGCCTTATCGACCGTCGGTAGTTTTTAACGTCAACCGCAAACTACGCAGCCTGAACAAGTGCCCAGTAATATAGGTCATTTATGTTTTCTCGGGACATTTCGAGTGTAAAAAAAAGAAAATATTTATCGAATGATTGTACAGAGTAATGAAAAAAATGATATGCAATCGTAAAATATTCAATATTTGTATGCATACATGTGAAAAATTGTTTCGGAACTGTAAGTTGAGCGATTTCTTTATATCCAACAGTAGGTACTGGTTAATCGATCTAATGCACGAGGAAAGGACACATTCCTCGCACTTCAAACCCGACGACTACCCGCGTCGCCATAACCTCAAAATTATCGTTCAGCTTGTTTTGACAAAACTGATTAACGAAAAAGTAAACAAGGAGCAAAGCATCGACTCAATGGAAATCTCGTTCGTTTTATCTAACCTCAAAATTTCATCTGACAGATCGTGCATTAAAGTGCGATAGTTAATCCCGCAATAATTATAATTTATTAATAAACGATCGAAAAGTGATGTTCGGAAATAAGAAAAATCGACAAATTCCACCGCGTCCCCATCCACCTCCGACCGATCAGATTATCGAGGACCTCAAATGTGCGCGGAACGACGACGTAGCATTCAACATTTGCCACGATGGTAAATTCTTAAATTCAATATCCGTTTGCCATTCACCTACCATCATCGATCAAGGGCCGTGTGCAGTTTTTTCGTCTCACAACTGAATTTTTTGTTCTTTTTCAGACAAATTGGACAACGATGACTTGCATTTTCCTACGAATGCCAATGATCCTGCTAATGTATATAAGAAAGTAAAAACGTATTTAGACGTTAATAAAAAGTTGAGAAATCTCGAAGAGTCTCTTAGCAGCAACGTTGAAATGTTAAAGGATGTGGACGAAGATGTTATGAAATTGGCGCAAGAAATAAAGACCCAAGCTCAAGCGGCTCTGGTTAACTGACGGTAAATTTGCATTGTATTTATTTATTTTTTAAACAACAATAATAGAGTATAAGTACTCTTTTTTTTCTAAATCGGAAACAGTAATTACAATAAATCGTCACACCACAAAGAAAAGTACGTTTTTCTTTATAAGACGTTTTCTTGTAGAATAAATTATTTTAGATCGAAACAGTTTGTGCTTAACTCTGACGTCGTTACGCAAAACTTCCTCCCAACGATTCAGGGTTATATTGAGCCTTCCCGACATTCGTATCTAATTTGAACAATTTTATGCACTCAGAGTCGCATGTGCGATCCACTTGACGATTTTGCCGTATATAAAGTTAGGATTTAACGTGACGCATGGAAACGTGAAAAAATACCCGAGAAATAAAATTATACACACACGAGACCATCAATGTTAAAAACGTTTGAGCGAAAAAATGCGATACGCTTGCTATCAAAATAATATCGGAAACAGTGCTTTCCGCACGTACTCGAAAAAAGTTCGTAAACATAATTGAATGTACGCTGCTTCGGAATATCGCTGCGACAGAAACAGGAGCAAAAATGCTACTTTGAAATGTGCTCTTCGTGAAAGAAATTATATACGACATTCTTTGACGTAAAAAAGGTTTGATCGCTGCGGTCGAATATTCGTACTCGTTTAACCTTCGTTAAAAGGAAAATACATTTACATGTTTCACACATGGAATGATTCTCAATCTAGTGCGTTTATCCTTACATCTAATATATCAACGATTAATATAAATTCACGTAACACGGTGGTGTATAGCACGGCTGAAAAATTAGTGATATGTGCTCATTGCAGCATTTCGAAACGTATAAACCCTAGGATTGTAAGGTTAAATCGATTTGTATAAATCCTCGACGTAAAGGCACGTTTGCAAAATGCGGTACCTAAAAATCCGCAAAGGCACGATTAGTTTTCTTCCACCAGTAAAATCTCGTACATTTTGTTTGCGATATGAATATTTTCGTGACGATCCGTTTGTAGACTCCTAACTTATCGAGCGGCTCTCCAAGATGCCACAAAGAGAGCTGTACCGCGAGAACAGCCGGCAAAGAAAATGGTCGATGCGCGGATAATACTGCTTCGAGTAACAAGTATATACGCGTATCCCCCTTCGAACGACAAAGAACAGTTGACTTTGACCGTTCGGTGTCCGAATACGCACGCAGTTTGAATAAAATGCAACGAATTTTAATACTCTCGAAAAACGACTAATAAGTTGGTGTGTTCGGATCGTAGCGAATCGCAGGATCATTAAGATAAGCGCACCACGTGAAACCAGGCGGATATCCTGCAAAAACGAACGCGCAAATAAATTCATGTTTTTCACGCATAAAAGTGTAGTCACAAAATGAAAAATCGGCGCGATTTGATCAGATGAAAATAATATCGGGAGTTCCTAAGAGTTGAGTTTTTGATAAAGCACGACACGCAATAACCGTTAATCCAGTAATACACGAAAGAAGGAAAAGACGAATCGAAAGAGTCCACCGTTATTACCTTGTTATACTTACACTCTGGATGAATATGGGCGAATCTTAAGTGTTCAAAGCGTGCCTGTGAGATAGCACCGAAATTTGTTCCTTCTTTTGTCCAGCTGCGTGCGAGTATCATTGTTTTTTGTTAGTAACAACGTACCGTTTCAACATAACCAAAAGTTAAACGTTACCCGTCGTTTTCGGCTTATAATTAATGCGCCCTTTCGCTTGGCCTCTAGCGACAAATTCCTTTTCAATGACGAATTATCGAGTTATCATTTAATAAATCTTCGAACAGAAATACATGTGTGTATACATAAAAATATATACATATATCTGTGTTTATGTGTATATATGTATAAATATAAGAATTTATCATTTCGTAAAGATTACTTTGTTGATAAGATCTCTCATTCCGATAAGACAACATTTTGTGCATACGTCGTCGATTTAAAAGTTTTGTTCAATTCAACGAGCCTTTTCAACCTATCCGTTTCGTACGGTTACGGTGACCTGATTCTCTCGCTACGAGTGTTCTATCATTGATAAGTACGCAATAAGTACAAAACTCATCCGCTCGTTAAAGTATACGTAAATATATGTAAATATATGTATATATTAATATAGACATTGTTTTTAATCAATGAAATTTCTAATTTCATTTCAAGGACGGAATTGCAGATATGAAGAAATAATGTTTCAACGACAACGCATTTGCGCACACATACACTCATATACAATTAAGTTTTAGCTGCATCGCCGTGCACGATTTTCCTTTTCACTCGACAACAACCTATCGATCGGACAAAACAACAACAACCGCGAACCAACAGTTAGTTCGTCGAAATCATTCAACGATACGTGTTGCCGTCACTGGTTTTCGGTACGCAAAAAAAAACGAAGAAAAAACAAGATAAAAAGAAAGAGTAAGCCTGTTGGTAAGTGAATCTACCGAAGTGGCGTATCGTACAAAATTATGCTTTGTGAACAAATAAAAACGCATACGTCGGTAAGGTAAATTATCTTAACTGCTCGCTCCCGGTACGATGAACTAAAACAATCGTGTCTATTTTACTCTCCGGTTTTCTACTTTTCTGTCGAAACTATGTTTCTGGTGTTTACTAACGAAATATGCTGTCTGATCTGAGAATACTTTTTTGATTATGCTTGAGCCAGTGTTCAAGGTTCGCCATAAGCAAAGAAACCAAAGTCCAGGTATTTAGTTGCGAGGGAAACGATAAAGGAAATTGCAATCCAATCGCAACCAGAGAAAATTAAGAGAGCGGGAACCCACCACCGCGGAAGTGTTTCGGATTTGTAAGAGGAAATATTTTTAAGTCCTTTACACTTACGCTTTTTGCAGTGAACTGCGATCATGATAGAAAGGCACGATATCTGGCACATATAACAAATATATATACGTGTATATATACATATATATCTACATAAAATAAAATTGAAACTTGCAACGTTGGGATGCACTGGAAATGATTTTTCTTTTAATTGCCCGAATTTCGTCCGGCAAATTTTAGCTACGAAAATCATATATTTAAAGATTCTAAATTAGCGATTTTCTAAAAATATTTTCAGTGTATCATATTGGATAATAATGAAAATCGAAAAATTGAAAAAGGTGTCATTGCATTCCAACGATGCAAACTTCAAACCCTACATATGTATATATATATATATATTTATAAACGTTTGTGTTATCATTACGGTCCCACCAGGGTATATAGGAATTCGGTACATCAGAAAAGATACGATTCTTTCAAGTACTCATAGTGCCAAGATGTCACCGAGGTGTCGATAATTAAATCGGCCGATGGATATTAATCCAACAGCCGAGATTTCGACACTGGGTTGACAAAACTTATTCAAGCGTTTCAAGCGTTACAACGTGACAATGGAGGGTCGTAGAACGAGCAACAGTTTTCTACACGTGGACCAAGTACTAACCCGACGGAAGGAAAGTTTGTGCTATATCACTGGAAAGGTTACAGTTTGCCGGTTTCAGCGTCACGAGTAAACGATTACAAATCCATGACTGATATGGGTAATGAGAGTAAAATGCTATCGGACGGTCTCGTCGAGACGATTGATTAAATGCTCACGAATATCCAGGATTGGAACGAAACGAAGGATTCGTCATTACGTGATTCAGGTCGACACTATGGTTGAAACGATCAACTTTGCTTCGTTGGAATGCAAGAAGCATTCTTTCGTATCCATCTGTTTCGTTATTTTCATTATGATAAAAAAGTACGTTTTTCGTCGATTCAAACGGACTTTCGTATCGTGAAGAAAACGTTTCAACGATCGACTCAATGGAAAGCTAATTTCCTAGGAGAAAATAAATCGTCGTTGTACATACGAAATTTGGAGATTTCGGTATCGATTTTTAGGCGCTATGTAATATCAATATTTACTGGTAATGTTTTTGTTTTAATATCAGGTGAGCCAACCAGTTGACCGAGTAATCATTCGTTTCGCTCCAAAGGTTGAACGGGTTTGTCCACGTTATAAAATGGGCTCAAAGTGCGTCGCGAGCTTGTGCAGTACGATCCTCGCTGGAGGCCTGGGGGAGGCCTTTTGAACTCTTACTTGAACCCAAAATTGGGCAGTGTGAAGAATTTTCGTATCGTCAACTTGCCTTTGGGCTTGTACTTAAGATGATCCTCGATATACTGACAGGGACAGCGGGCGGAGACGCAGTGACGAGGTGGTAAAGATTGTCCACCGATAGTCCCTCTATTGCGCTCCTGCGAATCTATAACCAGATCGAGCCTGTGCCGTACGAAATGACGCGCCCATCTCGAAGCGTATCTCAGCAACAGCAACTCCGCCCGCTCCTGCTAACACACACCATCACCGTGTTCAACAAAACGAAAGGGACCATTTACAAAAGCTCTTTTATATCAGTCACGAGCTGATCAACGAGTACCACGTAAACGAAACACACGATGAGCGTTGACAGAGGAAAAGGACAAAGAAAAATTTGTGTGAGTGGACCCTCAACCCGTAATGGTATTTGAGGCACCTTAATCCCGTGAACCTGGGTCGTTTTTGCCTTTTTGCTACTACACCCAAAATTATTAATGAAAAATCTGCTAAATTTCGTGGTTTATCTTTAGAATATACTTTTTAATTAAAAATAGCTGTTTTTTATGTTTCTTATTTTTAATATATATTTATCATCAAATATTGAGCACCACGCTTAAAAAACGTTTTTTTTTTTGCGAAAAATATAGGATAGATAAAAATTATGGGTTTTTTTTTCAACAGCAGTTTCTTTAAAAAAAACAGTTGCTCTTTACAGAAACAAAATTAGATTCACGTAAGAAATATCTATAAAATCAAACGAATTATTATTTAATTAATCGTTATTTAATCATAATTAAATAATTATCAGTTCGAGAAATATCGAACTGAAATTTTGGGCCAGGCAATAACGACCCACGTTCACGGGTTGAGAGTTAAGTAACGAAAACAGGCAAAAGGAGGCTTTATCACGCAAAAAAGAATTAAAAGGAAAATATTAAAGAAGCGTTTAAGCGTCGTGTAAAGTGGAATGTGTGACGAGAATAAATCTTTTTGGAGAAATGAGAAAAAGGATACTCCTGATGCGCGAACGATCTACTCGTTATCGAAATACTATTTGAAAAATCTTATTGCTCGAAGTCTTTTAAAGACTAGACAACGAAACTATCGCCGTCTCAAGGACATTGCTGATAAGGAATGTGCGAATTTACTTCACGATAACGAATAATCGAACGTAGAAATATCGGTGGTAAATACGCTATTCGCAACCCCGCAAGGCACACTGGCTTGTCGATAAACGAAACTATGAAACAATTGCTCCGCGATCGTCCATCTGATTCACCGTTTTTTAAATATCGGTGCATTTTCAACTCTCGCTTCTGCGCGCTAAAAAACATTTTTTTAACTCTCACTTCTTCGAAGTACGAGTTGTAACAAGTGCACGTCAAATTTGAGCTTTCCAGCCCGAGTCTAATAGCGCATGATATTTTTTTTCATATTTCATTTACATCGAAAATTCTCTCACGTTCAAACTTCGATAACTCGGGAAATTCATTGTATATTTCGCAGAACCAGTTTGAGATTGTTCAAATCTGTCCACGATTGTATTTACGATTACTTAAAAATGCGCGAATCACGGTTGAATGAAAATTGCGTTAAATTCCCGAAAACTTGATGCTATCTTCAAAAAGTCTTAGAAAAACTGTAACGCTTAATTTCTTTTATATTCGATGCGATATGGAAAATCTTGGTTGATTCGATAACCCAGTTATTTAAGCTTAAACGTAAATAACGAGTTTTTCCTGTAAATTTTTTACATTTAAGCCCAATTTTCGTGTAATTTGGGCTTAAACGTAAATAACGAGTTTTTCGTGCAAATGGGGAATAAAACTATTTTGCGCTACTGCCTGCATTCGAAGATCGTAAATTTAGAATTTTTCTAATACCTAGTATTATTGCTTGGCTAGGTAAACGTTTTATCGATAAAACTTCATATCTATATATATATATATATAGCGATAAAATATTTTCTCTTAAAATTAATTAACGCGTTTGGCGGTCTGGAGAGACCCGTTCGGTTGGAGAAACAGCGCTGATCTCCTGGACTACGAAATTTTAAGTACATATTCTCCGCTCAAAAATGATGGAGTAACAAATCGCCAAGTCCTTGATTCACATCTGGAATGTGAAAACTTGGAGATCGAAAGGTTATTACTTCAACTACCTAATTTTGCTAGAAAACGTTATTTGCGTGATTCTCCGATCAGAAAATATCGAAGGGTAAAATAAAATTGCGCAGTCGGGTAAAAAAAGGCGCACGACGTCCAAAAATTGTACGGGGTGTCCGTGGGTGGACAGGACGATTTTGAAACGTCAGAAGCCACGGTCCCTCAGAAAGCTGCTCCATCTTGGACAAAAATCTCGTCCCTGAACACGCGGCTTATTGCGCAACCACTCCTCAATGTATTGACAAGGGCAGAGGGATGAAGCGAGATGACGAGGGCAAGACGGATTTCCACCTTCCTCGTCCACCGTCCAGTCCAAACGGCGCCGAAGATAATCCTTGCCCCAGCGTTGTATATAACGGCATAATACTTGCTCGCTCTTACCCTACGTAACATTTGTCGTTCGCGTTTTTGCAAAATAAATACAACGATTTAGCTTGTCGATTATTTGGAAATTCAGTGTTCGCTACCTAATCGAGGATGCACCGGTGTGGATATTCTTTTCTTTTTTTACCAGCTGAACGACGACTTTTTTTGGTTCTTTTGGCGAAAACTAAACGAGCCCTGCTTGTTTGGGGCGAAAAAGGTGGACAGGCAATTTCGAGGCAAATTTTAAAAGGAAAAGTTCGTTGGGCCTTTTTAAAAATCTCTTTTACATATTTAATTATATATTAATCAACGTTGAGCGTGATTATTCGTTTTTGTCATATTCCGAAATTGACGAGTCTTTGCGGACAACACTGATGAATAGTTCATTTCAAGTTTTCTACAATGTTAATTAGCTTTTCGCAAACCCGTGCAATTAGCCCATTTTTCCGAACTTTTTTAAAACCTTTCAACAGTTAAATGGAACGTTCTAATTCTGAGAAAAATCATTACCTAAAAATTTACATGAAAAGTATGTGTGTGTGTGTGTGAAGGATCTTATAGTTTTTTGTTGTAACTGATGCGTTGGGCAGCCGATACATCCTCGAAAACAAATGGGACAGTCAAGAGTAATTAAGAAACAAAAAAGAACAAATGCGAAGTGCGCGTGGGAGAGTTTTAGAAATAAAAATGAACGTCGGCGTACTCACCTGCTTGCGAGATAATCTCGTAGTTGAACTTCCTTGGATAACTATGTCACTGTCGTCTATGTCCATTCGCTGCTGCAAAGCTTGCCTTCGTCGCGTTTCACTGACCTCGTCGCCGCCGAGTATTCTTCCTTCGCGTTCTTCACGCTCGATTACCTCTTGAAGCTTTTTCTAGTTTGGGAAACGAAAGTGAAGCTATTATCGTTTCCGGTAATGACTTATCTTAACGCGTTTCAAAAGTATGAAATATACTTGAAGATAAACTACGATAAAATATGTTTTTGCCAAATTTCACGAAATCTCAAAATTTTAACGAATGTTTTAAATCTCAATTGTCAAAAGGCTTCTTCATGAAATGGAATAAATTATATAATACGCTTCGCGAAACTTACGACGCAATCCGTTGTATCGAAGTATATGAAGCAAAGATTGACTTTGTGACACGATATCTTTCCTCTGTCGTCCAAACCGAGGATTATCTTGTGACGCAGCAAGTGCTTGTTCACCTGTGCCATACACTTTTCCAAATTGTGATTGAGCTTTATCTTGATGAACATACAGAGAAATATCGCTGCCGCATTCAGAATTAGCCACATTATACCAAGGCCGAAAAGAGTCAGTCCGGTTACCCCGGAGAAGAGAAGACCCAGCAGTATTACGAACGCTGTGAAGATCCACAATACAAGAATTCTCTTGTAACAAATGTTGTACATGTTGAAACGTACGTCGTTAACGAGGAGCTCCATTATGTGCACGTAATCCTCGACCGTCAGCTGCGAACCGTACAATTTATATATTTGTATACATACATTTTTACATTTACAATAATAATGATAAATAGCTAAAATTATTATCGTGTAACGTTCTTTTTTTGAAAATGCTCGGTTTCATATATTGGAAACAGTACAAATTTAATGTAATAAATGTTTATTTTTTTTAACAATTTCTGAGTTCGAGCACTTTTATCCACTGACTTGTGATATTAGCCAAACTTTCCATTTTCCATCATTTCCATCACCATTGCCTAATGAAATTTCGTTAAATTATGAAAAGTCGTTCAGGAAATTCGTGAGTATATACTATCCTCTTTTACTGTACTGTCGATGGGATTCCATGCTTTCTTAATGACTCGTAATTTAAAAACCCTACGGGCAATTTCTCTCCCCAGGAAATCACATTTCACACAAAAAAGGTAGCGATTTTTTATTGTTCAATAGAAAGCAACAGAAACTTTTTTCTTCTTTTCGAAAAAACACTTGGAATTATATTTTTCATGAAACTATTTTCTGTACATCTGTCTTATGTTGAGACTTCATGACTTTAAAAAAAAAGGCAATATCAACATAATATACTTAAGATTCAATTTATGCATGTTACATATTTACCCAATTTGCTAGAATATCGAGGAAGTTTACAGATTGCTTGGATCAGAGCTTAATCACAAAAAGAAGTATTCACTTTTAAAAAAACTCACAGTAAGTCCCTGGGCCATGAGCTCTTCAGGAACAAGCTCCGGTCTGAATTTAGCCGGTGTGATCCAAGGCCATCTGGTATTGACGGGCAAAAGTGTGACGATGGTGTCACCATTGGCGAAGCCTTGTCTTATATTGCCGATGGGAGTAGACACGACATTGCTGAGATTGCTACGACCATTGGAAGAATCTCGCAAGTCGATGGTCTTCAGCGAGGCGCTTTTGGGATCGGAAACGCGTATATCAGAAGGCACGTTGATTTCCGAGTTCTCGGAGGACATTGAACGATTCAGGCCTGATCTATCAAGATTTATTTGGACGGATTCGGTTGCTATTACAGCGCCGCTGTATTCGCTTTGATCCTTGTTTCTAGCTTCAGACTTTTCAATAGCTTGTGCTATTTTGTCGACGCTGACGGTTACCGACTCGGGTTTTATGAGAGCTGGGACGGTTACGTCTCCAGATTGAGGCTCGTCGTTTCTGGATTCACGAGGTTTGCTCTCCGCCTTCAACGGCAAAGCCGGTTCTTCCTCGAATTGGACCCAATTCTTGGGCTGTGCGACAATCTCAGCAGCCGTGGGTATCACGGCGTTGTCTGTGATGTCCATTGAACGGATAGTAGACGGAGAACTCATCTCGGCTTCAAAATACTGCAAAACGCTGGTTTCTCGTGTTCAACCGTTTTCTTCCTTGCCGTATCTGGCTCTCTCTCTTTTACGTTGTCACTTCCCCCGCTCCCAAGATTTTGTCATACTCCAGGCTGCGACAAAATTTTTTCCAGATAAACACCTTGGCAATTAGTATGTCGCTAGTCGGAACGCAAGATCGAGACTTCCTCAGTATCAAAAATAGTCCGCGCACACATAGCGCTTGATGAAAACAGGGAGTGCCCCCCTTGACTAGTCTCCTCCTCACCACCCCACCCATATCACCCTTGCTGTCAATTCCGATTTGTTAATCCAATAAAACGTTCCCGTAAGCTTTTAGGCAAATGACGAAAGCACACAACTGCCGTGTGTGTATACACGACAAATATAACCACCGGGTTACCAACACGCTCCGATAAAACGATTAGAATGATAATTAATATCTCGGAGGAAATATGTATATGCAATCAAAATCGGTATCGCGCGGACAAACTCGTCAAGCGCTTCGTAATTTATTCCGTGCAATGTACGTCAAATAAACCGCGCAAGCGGCATAGAAAAAAAAACAATGTGCGACGCTAGCTATAAAAAACTCGAAAACAGTTGAAAGCGAAACAATCGCGGGCGTAACGCATTCTATTATTGATGGTGTATACGAAATACTGGAAGAATGCGGCTAAAGAAGAATACGTATTTTTTTACAATTTATCGGAATATTTGTTCAACTTCGTACAACATCGTGGTGTGTTTCACGTTGAAAAAAAGTTCGGTGCGTCGAGAGTTTTATGGTGAATACCTGATTTACGTCGGGTTGTCTCATGACCGTCCAGCGACAAACTCAACACGCACACACGACCGCGGCCCGACAGGCAGCGGAATAAAAGAGGAAAGAAAAAAGATTTATATGTATACGTGTGTTACAGTCACGTTGCGTGTTTCCCCTGCAATGTAGCTTCGCACCCATACCGAGACCGAGTCCACTTGTACCTGTGCGCCTCCATGCACACCACTCGATGGATTGTGGGTTTAACAGGGGGGAAATGAGAGAAGCGGCACAGGCTCTCAGCGGGGCCGCTACTCCTCATACCTGCGCGGGTTACGTGCTCGCGTGCTATATCTTTTTTTTTATTAATCTCTCTTCAGCTCGTTCTCTCGCATTCTCTGTCGCGTCCAAATATTGGAATCTCCGTAATCATGAGAACCGACAGAATGCCGAAATCTCGTGATAATATTCTTCTCGAAACGTTATTATTTTTACATACCCGCTTGCGTTTCAGGACTCCAGAAACGATCGCTTTACGCGATCGTGGGATTCCCATCGTTTGAAATAAAACGAAATTTTATGACCTCCTTGTGCATAGCTTATCCGAAGAATTTCCTTTTGTGGCTTCCAATATGGGGAATGAGGAAATCTTTTTTCGATCTTTTTTTGCCCGGCATAACGAAACTTTTGTTTCTAACGTTTCTATGAGAAAGTTCACTCTCGCCAATTGCCTGAAAAACAGGAAACCCCATATTTGAGCATAAGTGATATTCGATACACCCATGGTTTTAAAAATACTTTCTCCCTAAATGTTTCGATTTCATCTCGTTTACTTTTCATCGACGATGTATTGTCAATGGGCTCGTACGGTATATTCGTTTATGCCACAGGACAGAGATCGACTCTGTCCACTTCCTGAATATCCGTAGCGACTGAACTATACAGCTGTTGCACATACGCGTGTAAAGATTATACAGGGCACATGATTTTTATGCAACCGAAGTACGCAAAAGTGCGCGTTTTTGCTTGCTCGTCGGAGGCTTTAATAGGAAGGTCGACGTCAGTAATCGTCATACAAACCAAAACATAACCTCGAAAAAACAGAGATAAGATCGTATGTAGAGTTCGATGGGTCTAATTGTCGCGCTACCGAAGACAAGACAGTGATCGTTCGATCTACTTTCTTTTGCCTGTGCAGTATTAATAAGTACGAGTTCATCTTTCATTCTACAAGAACCGTCGCAGTAACATGTTAAAAAGTAATAAAAGTCTGCTACCTCCGAATTTCTTACAAAAATGAATAATCCCAAAAAAAAGATTGTTGTCATCCATTTTTACCGAATTGAATCAATAATATTGGCCAGATTCTTGGTCCAAATAATCAGTAAATAAAAATCACGAATAACCCAAACAATTGAATTTTTCAGATCTCACCCGGAGTATGACTCACTTTGCCAAGTGGATCGGCACCAATTGGAGGTTCCTTCAGGATGGCGCGCAGTATTCTCGTAGTTGTGCAGCAGCGTCGACGATGCGGCGCCTCCGTACCCACCCTCGCAAATTCTCAGTTCATTTGGAGTTGGCAAAAAATGAAAAAGGTTGGGAAAGGCGTGAATCGTCGAGTAAGGGGTCTAAGTTTTGGCTACCGGCCGGTGGGATATTGATGAGCCTTTTCAAATGGGGAGACGAAGAAGAGGAAAAAGTTCCCGAGCTCGTGATGTCCATCAAGAGATCCATCTGGCTTATACAGGCGAGTCGATTCCTTGACGTCTCGGTACGATTAGGAATGAACGTTTGAACATTGTCTTCCAGAAAGAGGATTACAAAAAGGCAGAGCAGATGCTGCACATCGCTCTGAGACAGGCTCAGGGCCTTCAGCATTACGAGGGAATCACTTACGTCTACGATCTGATGGCTAACTTGGCCTTCGAAGTCGGAGATCACAAAAAAGCCGAAGTCCTGTTCGTTTCGGTGATGCAGAGATTGATAGCGACGGGAACTCCGAAAGACGACATAAAGATTATCCACATAAGCTTGAAAATGGCCAAATTGTTCGAGCAGATGGGAGACTTTGGGTGAGATACCTCAATCGTATTCTTGCTCTTTTGATTTTCATTCAAAACCATTCTGACGCGTTTTCCTCAAAATGACTATTTTTTAATGAGCTGATACGATAAATGTAGCTGTGATTCTACATTTCGAAAAACGTTTCGCCATTTTCTCCATTCAACACAGTATAGCTATAGTACGGTTATATTAATAATACCTGCTGTTTCTGTTTAATCAGAATGTTTCATTTTTCGAAATCTCATTTTAAAATCCGCAGGAAAATACAAAAAAATACAAACCAAAATTCAGGATAAGTTCCGAAAATCTCTTTCTTTTTTTTTTATAGATCATCTAGATCATACTTTTTGCAAAAAAATTAGAATTTTAGATTCAAGGAACTTGGCTCGGTGCAAATAAATAATGAGAACGTAACGTTCTATGGCAACGAGGCACACGAAAAAACAACCAATCGATACGTCAGCTTGAGTATTTATTTTTTCATGGATTTTCCTGTCCTTTCACCCCCCGAACGATTCCCATTATTCAGGAAGGCAGAGCAAGGCTACGAATTTTGCCTGAATACGCTGCAGGATCTCGTGAGCAAGGATTCGAAAAACGAGGACGTTCTAGTACTTTGGGGATGCAGTTTGGATTGGTACGCACGGATGCTAGTCGCCCAATCGAAATTTGTCGCCGCCTTGAAAAATATGGAGGCGGCTTACGACGTATGTACGAAAGTTTACGGTCAAGAGCACGAACAAACGGTCCTTTTGCTCAACGATCTCGGAACGATAAGTTGTCTCTGCGGCGATGACGATCGGGCCCTCAGTTATCTGACGAACGCCGCGGAAATCGGTGAGAAAAACACGTTCAATCTTAATCGCTAGGAAAATAAAAAATAACAATTGAGATGATTCGATCAACCAGTTTTGAATTTGATAATTAATGTTGAATGTTTCCATAACGACCCCAGGTGAAAAATTACCGGAAATGGAAACGCTCGGCGCTATACACGTGAACCTGGGAAGCGTTCTGATAAAGAAAGGACTATACGACGAGGCGAAGAAATCTTGCGAGAAAGGTCGCAAAATAGCGAAACTGAGAAATCACGAAGAATGCATAGCCGAAGCTGACACTTGTCTCGATAGGATCGATAAATTATTAAAATCGTAAAAAAACAATACGCTCAGAAACACTGTACGATAATTAATCGAATCTTTATTTAATCGATTTCTTGGCGTACTTAGCCGCACTCGAAACGTCAAATTTTTATTTTCTCGCGTTTTTATATATATGTACATAAAAAGAAAAAGAAAACGTTTGAGTGTGCTCCGATTGAATTATACATCTTTACAGTCTGTTGCCTTCAACGATGATAATTCAGTGATAATATCAATGATGGCGAAATCACAGCCTGCGCGTGTGTATTTGTGTCAAAATGAAAACGACGCTGAGGCGGATCGCGTTCGTATGAAGAAAAAAAAAACGCTTCGCTCGCTCGGAAAACATCGTGGCTACTCACTAATGGCTGACAAGCGTCAATTATCGAAGACCGTATCGAATGGTCGAGACACACGCATCGTCGAAAACGAAAAGAGTTATTTATATAGAATCTTCCAAAAATTGTAGGAAAAAAAAAAAAATGTCGACACGACCGCGTAACGGATACGCGATTCTTCGACGGATTATTGTCTTACACTCGCTTGTAGATATAAACGAAAAGAAAAAAAAAAGAAAAACAATAATTAAGCCGCTACATGATTTCAGTGAATTTGACGGATTTTCAGGGACACGTTGTAAACGAAAAAAAAAATTCTTCTATTCTCACGACCAATCAACGATCAGCGAGATGAAATATGACCAAACGGGACAATAGATAAGTAACTGGTATGGAATATTCTCCGTAACGGAGAATCGTTCGTTTTGTCTTTCTCGCACCAATGAGGAAAGTCGTTTGATGCTCTATTCGTACTGCGCTATGAAAACCATCATGTAAACACCGAAGAGCAAGGCGATTACTTCCTTCACCGATTGCCAGAACTTCGTGTCCGAAAGGAGCTCCGGTATCACGGACACAGTCGCGATGTAGATAAAACCACCAGCGGTGAACGGAAGTATCCACGAAGCTGCGATGTCGCCTGAAAATATACGTGCCGATTTAATCACTCGTTTCAAATACATGTCGAGATTATTTTTCCATTTCGTAAACATTTTATTCTCTTACTCATTCCTCCGGCTAATAGCGACACGTATGTTCCGCACAAGGCACCAACCGCTGTGAGCAACTGAAGCAACATCGCCTGAAATATTAAACCCAAACATAAACCCGTACATTCTTTGATAATAAACGAACGATCAACACTGCAGTATCGATTGAATAAACTCGTCATCTGTATGAATCCGAGCTTTGAAAAGATTTTATATCCATTTGGATGAAATAGGTTGAATCTATTGAATTTCAAGTGGAAAATACGATTAGGCTTTGTTGCGATGTTGGAAAACTCGGTTAAGAAATTCAAGAACCGAATGTCTTTCTGCGAATGACTTATTCACCTTTGATTAAGGCAAAAGAAATGCTGATTAAAAGATGAGACGCTATGGAATATACAAAGCGTTCAAAATCATCTTGATGGAATTTTATCATTTTTAATCCAACCCATTCCAAGAATGTTAACTTATGTCAGAACTGTTAGAAGAATAAGAAGATATTTAAATAACTCCAATTTGTATAACGATCACACTGTAATTTGTAAAAACAATTATTTCGGAACTGTGGAGGTTTAACTTTAAGAATATTCACCTACATTTAGGATACATTAATTAGTCATTTAATTATCAGAGTATGAATCCAGAAGCCCATTTTTAGACTGAAGTGAAGAAAACATAATCCCTTAGTATTTTATAAGCTTGAGATCCAAAATCTGGTAAATGGTTCATTTTTATTTAATAACATTATTCATAGATTTTCGTTTCTTTGACTTTTCGTAGACTTTCGGTTTTTTGTATTCCTCCAAGGTTCTAATTTTATCAAAGTAAAATCATCAATAAATCTCACTTTTTTCTTGCTACATCCGCTCTGTATGAGAATAGCGAAGTCACCAATTTCGTGTGGCACCTCGTGCAACAGGATTGTGAAAGTGGTGACATAGCCGACGGTTTCTCCGGCGAGATAGCTGGCACCGATGGCCAGACCGTCGGTAAAGTTGTGCAAGAAGTCAGCGGCGAGATTCAAGTATCCGGCTATTTTTATATCACCGGTAGGATCCACGACTGCAGAGTCGGTAGATTTGTCTTTCTTTCCGGAATCTTTCTTGTCTTTGTTGGCTTTGGGACTCGGCTTGTCGGAGTGAGAGTGAGAATGGCCGTCGTCGCCTTTGAGCAATCGCACAGCTTTTTCCACTACGAGGAACGTGATGATACCGAGAAGGACTCCAAGACCGACGGACATGTCGTGTCCACCTTGAGAATCGTGAGAATGGGAATGAGAGTGGGAATGAGAATGCTCAGAACGGGCTGACGAGTCGTGCGAATGAGGGACCAGAGCGTGAGGAATCAAATGAAGGAAAGCATCACCGAGCAAACCGCCAGAGGCGAAACTGAGCAAGATCTTCAGTAGAGGTTCGCGTTTCTTGCTATTGTCAAGGGGAACGAAGAAGAGGAGGACGAAAGGAGCAGCGGAGATGAGGAGGGTCGAAGCCATTGCTTTGAAGATGACGTCGGGTGCGTCGGCTGGATCCACTTTGACCTTTTCTTTTGTTTCATGATGACCGTCGTGACCCCAATGTCCATGATCGTGATCGTGTTCTTGTGGATGATGCGCGTGGCCGGATTTTCCAACGTTCGCTTCTTTGGAATACTTGAAACTTGCCGGTTCGTCGTGACTGTGAGAATGCGTTTGACAAGGTACCGGGAAATCCAGAAGGATTATGACTACGATAATACCAATCGCTATCTTCGCGAGTAACGCACTACTCGGCCAACTAGACTCCCGTAACTTTTTCATGACTTCTTACGTTGCTGCGTATTGTTTTTCACTCGGATTCGCGCGGTAACGAGTCTTTTGAGTCTTGACTCTCGGATTCCAGCTCGCGCGTGTTTATAGGCCCGCTTCGTACGTGCCTCGTGTGTTCAACGAATGTTATCGCACAGCCACGTCAGACGGATATAGTACACGAACCGATCGCGTATGTACACGAAGCGGTGAAATCCACACGCTGCGGTCGAGCGCGTACAACAATAAAAGTGCCTAGTTCGAAACGAGTAACCATGCCGGAGATCCTTTGTGCGATTGGGACTTCTACGATCGTCGGGTCTAAAGAGACGAGCCACGACTATTAGCTTTGATGAGACATTAAATGAAAATAAAAATTTGTCCAAATAGAAGATTCTTTCGAATCTTCCGTTACCCGCGTGCAAGAATGAAGATTATACATTTTTATTCAGCGTCGAGTTTGCACTCTTTTTTATCGTATTTTTTTTAGTCGATCATTAATTCTTAAATACGCCAACTCCGTCCATCTTGGAGATCTTAATATGGCGGCGATTCGACCGTTGCAGCGTGGAACTAAATACAGGAGCCTGAACCGAACATTGCATTATTTTTATAAATTGATAGAGCACCATTTTCAGGGTCACTTCCGGTAATATTACAACATCCAATCCGCCACATTCTGATCATCTCGTATGGATATTTTGGCCAAGAATAACACTTTTTTAAAGAGTAATAAAAATGGATTTCTTATTGAATAACAAAGTTATATCGATTTGAAGGAAAGTCGATTTTTCTTGCTAGATTTCGAATCTACAGAATCGAATCTTTTTAAATGGCGGTGAATCTATTTTTTAAATCGAAAATCGATTTTTATTACACTTGTAAAATTAGTTCTTTTGGCCTAAATGTTGCATCGAGATTTGGCGCCCCGGAAGTCGTAGTAGCTACAGTTTCCGCGGCGGGAGATTTGAATATGTTTTTTGACAAGTTTCAACAATTAGCTGCCACCAGTCAGTTTCAGTCTGCCCATTGGCTGTAAGTTTTCGGTGCGGGAAGTATACTGCGACGCCTATTGGCCACAATTTACCACCATGTTTGGTTGAATTTTGGGATGTTTTTTATACCGTTTCTCTGTAGGATGTCCCACGACGGAATATCATCCGTGAAATGGGGGGTTGGGGGTGAAATTCTGATTCGATTGATATCAGTATGTATGGTTCCCAGATCCAGCCCTGATTTATTATTAATTTTTAAAGGCAGCCAATCAGGCGTGCCCGTTGAGCGTGCACTGCGACTGACGTTTTGGTCGCCGCAACGCGGCGCGACGATCGACGAGTTCGAATAACTTTCGAACCCAAACACACGGCAACTTTTAACGTTTATTTTATAAAAGCCGATCGCGATGGTACACGACACGGCTTTGTTGTCAATCGAAAGTACATGATAATTTCGGATAATAGACCGGGGAAAAGCAGTGCCGTGTTTTGGAACGAATCTTCGAAGTAGAGGTAAATATATCGTCTGAATGAATTGTACAAACAGTGCTATTTGCTTCGAAATATCCGGTGCGTTTTGCACCTGCCAAACGTATCGGTTTGGACACGCTTTGTCGCTGAACAATACAACATCAGCGAAATTCTAACGCTTGATTTTCGGTGACAGCGTCTGTATATTTTACTACGTTTTCTCGAATACAAGGAAGACGAACGTCACTATAAACGGTGTATTGATAATTCTACGCACACTGTTCATTAGCGCGGGAAATTAACAAAAAAAGACGCAAGGACAACGGCGCTTGATTGCAGGGGATCGCGGAGTGTTTTACATGCATGGTTTCATGTCAAAAGTAACTTAGCTGTTAACTTTTTCATCGAAATGTCCGAACGCGGCACGAAGCATGGCAATGTACACGGCTCTTGGAACGCTATTTTTTCAAGCTCGCCGATTCACTTCAACAAAGAGAATCGACCTCCCGAAAAATCGTGAGTTTCTGAAAAACTAGCTACATTTTTTGCACGGCATAAATCCAAAAACTTTCGCTTGACAAACGTACCGTCACCTAACCTCAAAAAAAAACGGAATAAAAAATTCGATACCGGAAGTAAAATTCCTATTGGGCGTTGATGACTAAATTCTAATGTTTCTTGCAGGATTCACGGCAGTTTTACAGAATTGTCGAACAATGGAAAAACCAAAAGCCAACTGAGATCGGAAACCAATTGGTTAGAGCAGCACGTCAGCTCTCGCTCAAAAGCCATGACTTCCAAATCCGTCGGAAATAACAGTCCAATGTCTAGATCAAAGTCAACCAGCGTTCTCCAGAGAGAGAATTCTTCGGCTTCCAAGTTGGATGATCCGCTGAAAACGCCTACTAAATCAACGTCCAAAAGTTCTCTCAATGCGGACAAAACGCCAGTCACACATTTTTGTACCCCGAGAGGAATAAGAAGTTCTAGGCAAAACGCGAGTCCTCACAGGACACCGCTGAAGAGATACTTCAGCGATCACGTCATTGCGCCGATGACGCCCGAATGCTTTGGCGCCGTTCACATGGAAACTCCTAAGGGTAAACGCAACGTCACAGGCGTGGAGGAGCAAACAGTTTGCGAAGGGGAGAACAGCAATCTCATGGTTGGCGTCAGAGTCAGGCCGCTCAGTTTTAAGTGAGTCTAAAAGATTATTTCTATCGTCAATGATATCGCAGCGAGTTAGTTTATCTAATTGAGGAGAAACGGGTCGAAGAATCATCACCTTGCTATTTTGAACAGATGTTTTTCTGCAAATCCTCAAGTAAAGATTAAGATTTTCATCAATGAATATTACAGACCGCTGATTTTTTCTAAAAGACTCTTCTATTGCAGTACAAATTTCATTCTCAATCTGCACTATTTCGTACAAATCCTCACTGTCGTTCTCAAGATCAAATTGACAAAATTGATAAGTCTTATGGACGATAATGGGATATACTTCATTCGTAGGGAATTGAACGACCCGAAAGTGACGACGGTTGTCAACATCAAGGGTCAAAATATAACTGTGACGTGCGACTCAGCCGAGCACACTTTCGTGTACGATCATTGCTTCGTATCTCACGCGAACTCTAAAACGCCAGGTCACGCGACACAAGAGGCTGTTTTTCGGACAATGGTGTTGCCGCTGGTACAAAACGCATTCGAAGGCTACAACGTCTGTTTGTTCGCTTACGGGCAAACGGGTTCAGGAAAGAGTCACAGCATGATGGGCACCGAGTGTTCGCTGATGGGAACGACTTCGTTGAATCCTGAAGCTGGTATTATACCACGCTTTTGTCACGAGATATTTTCACGTTCGTCGTCCAATAGCGATTTAACGACGAGCGTTGAGATAAGCTATTTCGAGATATACAACGAGAAGATTCACGATCTGTTGGCAAGCAATTCCGCGAGCGGCGGGAAAAAGGGGCCTCTCAAAGTTAGGGAACATCCGGTGTTCGGACCTTACGTCGTTGATTTGAGTCAGCACAGCGTGCAGAATTACGATGATCTTCAAAGTTGGCTGCAAGTTGGCAATTCCCAGAGAGCCACCGCAGCTACGGGAATGAACGAAAAAAGCTCGCGGTCCCACAGCATTTTCAGTATTATTTTGACCCAGACATCGAACGGTGCTACCAACGATGGAAAAGCCCTGGAACTCAGTCGCCGCAGCAAAATTAATCTTGTCGATCTTGCTGGTAGTGAAAGATTGAGCCACACTTGCGCGAGTGGAGATCGATTGAAAGTGAGATGAACATTAGTATCCGTATATTTTCGTGCCGTAGCGCTTAATACCATACCTGTTCGATTCTCACTCTGCTAATCGTTACGAACGTACATTTAATTGATCTTTCAAATATTAAGTTTCTGCACGTTTTTCGATCATGAAAATTATTTAAAGAAAGCAACAAACTGATTTAATAATATTGAATCGTTACTTGATAATATTGATTGAAAAGAGGCATCGAGTTTCTATGAAATATTCCAATCGCGTACCGATCGAGTTATCAAAGTACGGCAGAACTAGATCGTTTTTAAAAACCTCATGCATCATGCTGAATACATAAAAATGTCATCTTTTATTCTTTATCGCGTATTTTATTACAGTCCTTTTGATTCGTTTGCAGGAAGGCGTGTCCATCAACAAATCGTTGCTCATCCTGGGCAAGGTTATCGCATCGCTGGCCGAAAGTACAAACAACAGGAAGCGAGGTTTCGTGCCTTACCGAGAGTCCGTTCTAACTTGGCTGTTAAAGGTAAGTAAATAGCCAACTCGCTTAATTTACGGAATTCTCAAAAAACAATAATTTATTAATCCAGAAGTACAAAAAAAAAAAACGTGATCAAGCTTTTTCCAACGTATATACAATCCTCTAAAAACTAATTACACGAAATACTGTTTTGTGCACAAGTATTGTGCGTCATCGCGAGATTTCTCGTCCGCCAGATCACTATTTTATCAACCGCAAATTTCCGACGCTGCGCCCGACGAGCATCCGCTGTATTTCTTATCATTCGTGAAATCGCAGTTACGAAATTTTGCAGTTTTCGGGTGTGAAAATTCAGTGCATCATATCCGTGAAATAATTGAACATTGGTGGTCGAATGTACAGTCGCTTAACGGCGCACTTGCAATTGTTGCCGCATTTCGTGCAACGTTCGCCGCAATGACAATACCGTTTGACGTTCGTCGGAGCTTTTTCGGTCTCTGCAAGCAAAATAATTCGTTTCGTTGAAAACAAAGCGGTTGCGTCGGTAAAAAAATATTTTTTTTCACTACTAGTTCAGTCCAATTCAGGTATTTCGCACGTTACACTGATTTGTCAATATCTATGAATTGTTTCAAACGAGTCGTTTTTGTTTCTAGCGCTTACCCGGTTTAACTTGAACTTCGCTCTTCGTTTTCAACGCCTTCCAAACCATTTTCGTCGGTATCGTGGTAACTCGAAAGTTCTCGAAGGTCGTCGGTTTTCTCGTCTCTCGACTGCTCGATTCGCGATCTGTTGAGCAACTTCGTAACTCGGTTGTCCTCTCGGGCTCCCGCGATCGGTCTTATAGAGTTCGTCTCTCGGCACGCAACTTTGCACACGGCACCAATCTCTTCCACCCGGCTCTCTACTTCGCGGAGGCTTCAATTTCTCGCCTTTTGATTTTGATTCCTTTTCATTTCTCGCCACTGAGATGTCAACGAAAATCCTAAAAGTCCAGTCATTAAACGTTTTTTTGAGGATTCCTTTGTTTGGGTTTGATAAAGTCGCGAATCAAACCCATTGAAACCAGGATACGAATCGTTCAAAACGATGGAAAGTTGGTGCCGTGTGCTACGGGGCGCAGGCGCAGTCGCGCACGAGAGTGTCGGGTGCAATGCTTCTTTTTTATCGCCCACAGTTGCGTGCTCCTTCGATCAACTTCCATCCAACGTCAACTCGTAGCGAAGATTTTTCCAGAAATTTCCTTGATGCTAGGTAGCTCCAAAGTTACAAAAATACTCATGCAATAATCGTCCTTCAAAAAGGGTAATTGAAAGAACGATTAGAAAGAAAAATACTTTTCACCAGCCATATTTACGAAAAAGATCGTATATCTTTTATTAATTAATTTATTTTCATCATTTTTCTCGCTTTCAGAAAACTTTCGTTTCCTAGTTTTTCGAAAACTTGAAATATTTTTTGAAATGTTCAAAATAGTCATGAATATTCGTTGCTCGTTTTTATAATAATAAAGTTATAAGGAATATCGATCCTTTGATGAAATCAAATACGATTATTCATTTTGACATGAAATATTTCCGGAAATATGATACTATTGTTTTTTACCTCGTTTTTTGCTTATTTCATAATTTTCGATAAAAAACCGGATATCAGTTCCGGGTGATTGATAAAAAAAATCATATTTTCTTGAACAGAACAAAAATCAAATGAAATCGTTTTTTCGAATGATTCTATACGTTTTTGGTCACTTTGTGCATTTCTTCAAACACTTTTCTATCTTTTTAACAAATTTAAAATTATTTTCTACGATATTACAAAACTGTCACATTAGAAGCAAAACGTCACTTGAAAAATCCATTTCCAAAAATCCACCACAAATGTACAACTCCATTGTGTGAGTTGTACATTTGTAAAAGAAGACGAATGTTCGTTATATCAGCATTTCAACAGGAGTGACGTTGTTTCATATAGTTTATCTTTTTCGGAGTTTTATCTTTTTTATAAATGAACTTCTATCTCTACTTTTCTAGTTTTATTTTTTTCTATTTATCTCTATAGTTTTATCTTTTTCAGAGGATTTTGAAAAGCAGGGTAGAAATCCAGTGATAAAAGGATCTTTATTCCACAAAATCCATAAAAATCAGTATACACAGATTCCGGAATTAAAAAATATTTACTTACTCAGTAAAAAAAAGTAAATACGTGTTGTTTCAGAGTTCCATGCGACTCTTTTCTTTTTCACTTTTCGTTTTTTGTCTACTCCGCATCACAGCGTGAGAACAAAAAGGACGAGAAAAAAAAAAATCGCTGACAATGCGAAATTCGATGGCGCGTTAAACTCGAGTGCTGCAACTCTTGATAACCGCACGTGCTTCATTCGTTGCTCGTTACAACGTGAAACCGCTTGAGGAAGAAAAAAAAAGCCGAAAGCCATTGAACGAATGAAAACCGCGACGCCTTTTACTTTCAAATATATTACTTTTTATTTTCATGAATGCGGCATTGTTTCGCTCGTATTTTTGTCGTTGAATTTTCATTGTCTTGTCCCATCAGGGTATTATGCAAATGCGTTATTTTCGTTTTCATCGTTTTTCCATTTCTTATCCATATTTATGATTCGTCGGTGACCGCACCACGAAACGCTTCGTTTTTTTAAACTTTATTTAAAATTAATTACAATTATTCGACTTTTACGATTAGTCGACTTACAATTACAATTTATCGCGTAATTTAATAACGCTACTATTTATTGAAGATCAGTCTTATTGATAACTTAAAAATAACTTAAACACAACTTAAAAATAACTTTGAAAAGAAGCCAATTAACGGATTATGCGCCCGCTTACTTCATTCAATTTCTTTCATTTTACAAATACGTTTTTTCGTTCGTCGTTTGAAAAAAAGCTTTTTCCATTCGGGATTTCGGGATTTCCGTTCGCATCATCGGAATTCTCTTTTATTTTCAAAGACAAATGTTAAAATTGACGAACGATTTTTGAATTCCCATTAATTTCCGATCGTGTCTTGAATTTCCATGCTACGCATGCGCAATCTTCATTTTTTTCTCATTCACTCTTATATTCACATATATACGTAGAATTATATATTTCTTTTTTCAATCTTTAATCAATATGCTTTTTATGAATAAATTAATCTAATCTATAAATTAATTATTTGCCGAGCAAGGGCTACTGTATCAGTCAGAGTATAGTGAATTTGTTTTCTTCGAATAGCTTTTATGTTCGTCTTTCCGTCAACAGATGATAATGAGGATCGTCCCGTTGTAGAAATTTACAGTCTTAGCGCAATGAGGGTTTGCAAAGAACGCTTGTCAGATTTAATGTATGACTTCTCTGATTCCCCCATCATTTTCTTCGCATTTTCAATCGATTTTTTTGTTCGGCCTTTGCTGGAGGATTCTCCACGATCTTTTTACGACTTCCGGTGATTTTTTTCTCTCGAGAATAAAAAACAGTTGCCTTCATCGATGAATCAATGGAAAATTGATTCCAGATTTTATAACGATCTGTTATAACCAAGGAAACATTTTCAACCAGTGAAAAATGTTTGAAAATCTTTAAAATTAATTTGTTTCATTTTTAAAGACGAAATTGTAATAAAAACGTAACAAAAAAAGAAACTAGAAAAAAATTACCAAAAATTTCACAAATTCAAAAAAAAAATACAATACAGTAATAGTATTTTTTTCACAGCATATTTTCGTTCACGATCGTTTGGACATTTGGCAAGTATGCGTTATTGATAATTTTCAACCTGGAAAATTATGTTGAATCGAAGACACAAAGGGTGGAAGTGGAAGCGAATAAAAAAATAGGCCTATTTCGTGCCAATGGACCAAAACGAGTTATCTGAAGCTTCGGCTCGTTGTGATTTGAAGGTTATTTAAACATTCGTACACACGCATATACGAGTATACTCGATAAACTATAAATAGTATCATTACTCATCAGCTTTAAGTCGTTGCAATTCTATTACGCGTCATTGAACGAAACTTAAAAAAAAAAAGAAACAATTTCTGGAAAGGAAAAACGAGACGATCGGACAGTTCGCGTGACGCTTCCTGGGAGGTCTTCTCGTGAACTTCTGTTTTTCACTTTTGTACATATCTCAATGCATATTCAGCAGTGATAATCATTTTTTACTTTGTTCGTCGTTTTTTCTGTCTTTCTCCTCCTTTCTCTCTCTTTCCGTGTTGGGCAACACTGATTCGATTAAAACGTTCATTTCTTCGTTTTGCAGACGGTCGTTGAATCGGCCTCATTCTTCACACCAGTTTCGGAGGTCTTACTATCGGGACTCGGTTCATCCTCCTCTTGCTCCTCCTCGCTTATTTCGCTGCAGGAGTTGAGTCGCGATTTTCCTCTGATGTAAGCTCCAAGGCTGCGCCTCTTGCTCTCCTTGCACAAGTGACAATTGTGCCTCGACTGCGCAGTCGCTTTCGGCATCTGTCGCGTACAATAGATCGACGAGGATTTTCCTGCGTGAGAGAAAGCGCAATCGGGCATGAGACTCGGCTATGAGTAATCGCGAGAAGAAAGAAGAAGCGAACGCCGATTTTGCGCGATCGTAAAAATGCACGCGGAACTTTGATAAACGACACTTTCGATCGATGCGTAGCAACGCTAGACGATTTTCAACTGCGACTGAATTTTTGACGCGATAACGTGGTTCGTAAATTTTTCCAGCAAAAAAAAGAACTAGAAAAAAATAACTAAAGAAACTTCGAGCCAACAAGTAACTAAATAAATTAAAACTAAAGAAACTAGGATCAAACAAATAACGAAAGAAACTAGGGCCATACAAATAACCGAATAAATTGAATCTAAAAAAAAATAACTAAAAGGGAAGCTTCAATTTTTGGTCATGTAAACCGACGTTAAAACCTTAAAACCAAACATTTGACGCGACAACGTGTTTCGTAAATTTTTCCAGCGGACGAAAAACTAGAAACAAATAACCAAAGAAACTAGGACCCAACAAGTAACTCAATAAATTGGAACTAAAAAAACAACTAAAAAAAACTAGAATCAAACAAATAACGAAAGAAACTAGGACCAAATGAATAACTAAAGAAACTAGGCCCAAACAAATAACTAAATAAATTGAAACTAAAAAAAATAACTAAAAGGGAAGCTTCAATTTTTGGTTATGTAAAACGACGTCAAAACCTTAAAACGAAAAAGAAAAATCGGGAATACCGAATAAATGACGATCTGTAACGTTCGTGCACTAGGGAATTTGGAAAATGCGTAGTCGTCATTACAGGCTAGGGTTTCGCATTGTTTTTTCATGCTCTCGACAAATGGGCTCTGGTATAGCTCACGAATCAATATGAGAGGATTCGATTATCGAGAACTTGCAATCCCGCAAAGGCAAAGTTGAAATTCAAGTTACAACGAATATTTACATATTTAATTGTACGATAAAAATGATATAATTATAATTAACGTCGTAACTAGCGAAGCGAAGTAAATACTTCTCTCTACGATAAATTTCCTATTTCCCAATGAATATTTGGGGAATAGTGAATTTATTCGTCACGCTTCTCTACGTTCCCGCCAATAAAAAGATCTCAAATGGAACCGGTTTTTCAACAGGTCTTTGTGGGAAAGCGAGTTCGTTCGATACTCGGTTGGTGACGTAGAAACGTCGATCCAGGGCTATCCGTACAATCGAGGCGTAAAAAAAGAAAAAACGAGTTCGATGTGTATACATTTTTTTTTTGTTCGTCCTTAAATGGGTACGCGGTGGCTTCCGATAAGAAAAAATTCAAGTTAATGAGAAACGAGGCGACTTCCCACGATTTTAACTTCGCACATGGGCGTTACGGGCGTGTAGGATTCGTCGAGTACTCTTGCACTCGGCGTTTATTTTTAGACCTCGCGCGTAGCCTTCGGGGACCGTCGTTTTTGTGCGTGCTCTGATGGTTTCGGATCCGCAACGAAATTATCGTGACTCTCTCTCTCTCTCTAACCCCTCTCGTCAATCATTTCCGATTCATTGCTCAAGGCACGTTCGAGCGATTAATTTTTGAGACCGGCCTTCGATGCCGCGACCATCGCTTCCGGTTTGCGGATATCAGATTTTTTTCGAACTCGATATCATTTTTTTTTTATCCGTTCGCAAGGTTTTTTTTTTGTTTGCGTTTTTACGATTTTACAACGCAGATTCAGGCTGAACTATTCGCGCATCTAATATCTCGCGTCACGTTTTCAATTCAAAGCCATCCGAGATTGAGATCGCGATACAGCCCTGCCAATTTTTCATTCAACCAAATCTAGATCAAGATCCAAATCTAGACTGAGATAAGTATCTTGGTCAAAAGGCCTTACTAAAATCCTCCAAGATTTTATCTTTGAAGGCTTTGTATATCTGACGTTTCATTGATTTCTCTTTTTGCGACGTACAACGAGAATCTCGAATTCCCAGATAACAACGGTCCAAAGTGTAAAAGTTTGTTTAATTTCAAAAGCGCATTTTTGACAACTGAAAATCGTCTGGTGATGGAGATATTTTGATGAACGATGTAAAAGCCAATGAATCGATGCAGACAAATTGCTGATACGGAATTTACGGGTTGATCATTTACTTTCATCGTTTATGTTACTGGCAGTAGTATCTTATCTTATTGTTCATTGAATAATGCGCAGGTAATCGCTTTATCTTGATTGAATATTGCTGCTAGATTTTCGTTGTTCAAACGTCTAAAATCGCTCACTTTAGGTTGGGTCAATTTCATGGCCTCGTTTAGAAAGGAGATTCAATTTGGGGCTTCTATATTTATAATTTGAGATTTCAATATTTACAATTTGAGACTTCGATAGTTACAATTTGAGACTTCGATAGTTACAATTTGAGACTTCATTGTTTACGATTTAAGACTTCGATATTTACAATTTGAGACATCAATATTTATAATTTGAGACTTTAATAGTTATAATTTGAGACTTCAATGTTTACAATTTGAGACTTCCATGTTTACAATTTAGGACTTAAATATCGATAATTTGAGACTTCCATATTGACAATTTGAGACTTTAATGTTTAAAATTTAAGACTTTAATATTGACAATTTGAGACTTCAATATTTTTACAATTTGAGACTCCAATGTTGACAATTTGAGACTTCAATACCTGAAATTTGTGATTTCAATATTTGCAGTTTGAGACTTCAATATCTCCAATTTGAGACTTCAATGACTAACAAAGAAGAAACGAATTTAAATGATCGAAAAGTGAATAAAAAGCGAACGAGCTATTGGTAATGATACCAGAAGCAAACTCGATGGCAAAACCGGTTGAAAAATATCGACAGGATTAGATAATACGTAATTTGGATACTTGGCAGCTATGCACGTGCTTTGAGAAAAAAAAAGAAAGAAAAATCCATCGAATAATCAGTTGGAAAGTGACGAGAGGTGTTAGCCACTCTGGTGGTTCTTAAGCGGCATTCCCCGCCTGCGAGTTTTCTCGGCGTATGCTCGCAACTTGGAACAGCGCCTACGTGCGAGAACGCACGCATTTACGCAGTCCCTGAAGCCTACCGGTCACGACCTCGACCCTTCTCTATTCAAAATATATGGATTTCACTAAACCCGAAAAAATAGTAATTTTACGAAAAAAAACCGGAAAGGAAAAGGCTCTGAGCGAGGGAACAGTAAATTAGTTTCAAATTAGCCAACTTAAATTCGTCGCTGGTCGCCAAACGCTATCTTGAACTTTGACATTTAAAAACCGGTATTATTCTCTTCTTAAGTCCGAAATTTTTTTTTGTTTCTGATATGAAATATTTCTCCGGGCTTTTTTGGTCTCTGAAAGCGATCGACTCATGGAGCTTTTGTTGATAAATTTCAGCGTTTAAAAAAATACACGAACAGAATGTAAACACTTCGAGATCAATCCCGGATTTACGTTTAGTCTTGTTCTTCGATACATGAATTTCCCGCTGTTGAAACCGTTTCCCATACGCGTCGTTGTTGCAATCGTTCTCGAACGCACCCTCGAATTCTCTACATATTTATGGACCTGCTTGTCTAATTTGCATTTTCTTTGACTCGGTCGAAGTTTTTTTTTTTACTTTTCTATATTTAGAAATCAAGCTATTACCAAGCCCCTTTACTGAAGGGAAGAAAAAATGTCTTTCGTTAGTTCTTCGATGTTCTCTTTTGTAGCCCCAAATTTGCTCCAAACATCGGAATTCCAAGATCGCTTCTTTTATTTTATGGAATTCTATCTCAATTTCGAACTTCCCGAGAGTTGTCTACATTTAAAAAATCACGAGGATAAATGAATCTTGATTTAATATTTCAATCAAATTTCAATAATTTCAAATTTGACTCGTTAATTTTCGAAAATCTGAAAGTCGTTAATTTTGTTATCGAAAGCATTTTTATCGAAATCCTGTGATCTAGGAATCTTGTGAAATGAAAACAACTCCACGATCGTCATCGCTCGCTTAATTGCAGACTTTTAGTGCATTTTTTCGTAAAACTGTTTTTTTCTGCACACTTATTTTTCTCGGTTCGTCGTCTGCTGCGTATCTTGGATAAAAATGTGCGTATTACGTCGCTCAGTGTGTGCGTGTCAATTCGAACGTTCACGAGTCGTCGGGAGCGATGTTTTTTCTCGTCTCTTTTTCAGATTCAGGAGAAAGTTCAATCTTTGCTTTTGCGAGGCTTGAGTTTTCTTAACTCTTGGATTTGTCGAGTGTTACCGAGCTTGGTGAGACCCAATTTCAGGACTGATTAATTGCGAGGTTTTCTCGTGTTTGCAGACTCGTTGAAAGAGACATTGAAGCGAAGATAAGCTCTTGCGCTTTTGGAACATTGAACGGTCGTAAATACGTAAATACAACGTCAATTTTTAATGTTAAATTCTACATAATCGATTAATTATCAATTATTACTATTTGCGATTTTTTTCAACATTTTTCAGCGTTAATCGTTAAAAGTGATTGATGAATTTTTCTTTTAGGAATTCTAATAAAAGAATAATCAGGACATTGCCAATAAGCGTAATAAAACCGTACCGTAATTCAAGTAATCCTGATTCCAGGGTTGCTCGTAGTCCCGATAGATCGGAGCTCTTAACGAGCCATAAGTCAGTACTTCCGGCATGTAAACGAGATCCATTTTCGTCGTTTCTTCGCCACCGAAGATATTACGTTTCAACGTATTTCCGTTTCTCGGTGCAGCTCAAGGTCACCTTTTTCCCTAGTTTCCAGTTGAATCGATAGACTTCCTTCTAAATCGTATATTTTCTTATCTATCCACTAGGTAACGTTGGAAAACGGAAGTTCTCGTCGAGGAGTAACGAGAGGACGAGGATATCAAGAGCGATCACCTTTCCCCGAAGATTTTTCTTTGCCGGTGTCGAGAATGAGAATCTTCGTTGTGACGGGATTTCCTTAAGGACATATCTCCCTCTCTGTATCACGGAGAATTCCTCGGACGTGATTTTCGCTCGATTATCGACCGGTTTTTCGAATTCTCGAAAATCGCTGATTTTCGTTCAACTGAACGAAACCCAAAAATCCTCTTTTTTCGTTCAACCTCGGAAACTTTGAAAATCCAACGTCCACGAAATAAGGACTTTTGGGAATGTTCTTCGCGGACAAAGAATACAACGGAAAGCTGGAAGTCTTCTTTCACCGTTATTTACCGGGTGTATTTTTGGAGCAACGAATCGAACGAGAGTTCTGACGCGAGTACAAACCAGCGCTGTTTTGCTTCAAACTAAATCGTGGACGAAGAGCCGCGTTGTGTTTACCCGCGGTTGTCCCCGTACGACTCCCCCTCTCCTGTCTCTTTTGCGACCTTACAAGATTCCCCTCCGTTTCGCCGTTTCTATCGTCTCCTACTTTTTTTCCGATTTCTCCCGCGTTGCGTCTCTGCCTGTTCAATTCCCCCTCCCCCTCTCTCTCATCTCCTTCCATCCCACTCTCGAACCCGCTCCTTCCTCCGCTTCGCGTTTATCACTAACATTCCCGTAAATATGGAAACACCGCGATGATCCCTTAATCGTATTTCTTTCCTTTCGCATAACCGTTCGTAATTTTGTCACGTGCGGTTTCGATAGCTTTTTAAAGCTTCTACGCCGTTTAACGGACCTGATTAACACCGATAATTTCTTATCACTCTCTTATCCATTCTTCGTCTTTTGTTTTTTTCCGGTGGCAAGAGGGGCAGGGGAGGGCGCTGTTCAATACTCTTTGTCTCTTCCTTCGTCTTTCGGTTTCCCTCTAGCAATGCTAATTTCGCATGGCCCGGTTAATGAGCCCTTCTCCACTCGAGACTCTCTATTCGGTGGAATTCGATTGAACCTGCTGTTCGACGAGCGGTCGTTGCTCCGTTCCGGTCGACAACTACCGGGGAAACGGTCGGAATTTGAACGGTCGAGAATATCAGAAACTGAACTCGTTTGGTCTTGGGTGGGATGATTCTGGATTTATGGGGTTAGGGTGAAGCTTGAGGTTTTAGGTTAGGTTGGAGTTTGACTCTTTTAGGTTAAGTTGAGGTTTTACGCTTTTAGGTTAGGTTGGAGTTTGACTCTTTTAGGTTAAGTTGAGGTTTTACGCTTTTAGGTTAGGTTGGAGTTTGACTCTTTTAGGTTAAGTTGAGGTTTCACGCTTTTAGGTTAAGTTGAAGCTTCACTGTTTTGGGCTACGTTGGAGTTTGACTCTTTTAGGTTAAGTTGGACTTTGACGCTTTTAGGTTGAGTTTAAGTTTGCCTCTTTTAGGTGAGGTTGGAGTTTGACTCTTTTAGGTTAGGTTAGAGTTTGACTCTTTTAGGTTAAGTCGAGGTTTCACGCTTTTAAGTTAAGTTGAAGTTTGACTCTTTTAGGTTGAGTTGGACTTTGACTCTTTTAGGTTAAGTTTGAGTTTGCCTCTTTTAGGTTAGATTGGAGTCTGACTCTTTCAGTTATGTCGACATTTGACTCTTTTAGGTTAGATTGGAGTTTGACTCTTTTAGGTTAGGTTGGAGCTTGACTCTTTTAGGTTAGGTTGGAGCTGACTCTTTTAGGTTAAGTTGGAGATTGCCTCTTTAAGGTTAGATTGGAATTTGACTCTTTTAGGTTAGGTTGGGCTTTGACTTTTTTTAGGTTAGGTTGGACTTTAACTTTTTTAGGTTAAGTTAAAGTTTGACTCTTTTTTTTTCAAGACGGATTATTGAAATGTGTGTCAAACTCACTAAAGAAGAAATGCTCACGTTTATCCTTCCACTCACGTATTTTCTTTGCCGATCTCGTCGTTTAACGTGGTCGTTTCTTTACGATCGGAATTATAGGCGGTTCGTTTCGTAACACAGAATACAGTGTCAAGATCGTTTATTTTCAGAGCGATCATAGAGTTCGAGATTGTCTCTGAGATAGAAACGAGTTCACGAAAGAAGCGGCGATAGTGCAGGACGATAAACGTCCCTCGGCAATCGTTTTCGAACCCTTACCGATTACAAAAACGTGCTATCGCTATGGGACGAAAAAAAACACACACAGAAAATCCGTAAAAGTATTTCACAAGGATTCCATATCTCGCGACGTTATCAACGAGAACGCTTACTCAGATACAAGGCCCGTTTATCAGGGACGCGCGAAAAAGCTAAATGCTATCAATTCGCTATAAAGTCCTGCAGTAATAATAAGATAAGAGGATCTTTTCGCAAATTCCGTTTTTTTTTCTCGCTATGTGCGTTTATTTACTAACGACCGAGATATCGGTTTCTCTTTGGGCGAACGGTTAAAAGAATTGATCGAACATTGCGCTGTAAAATGATTTTATAATTGAAACATTCGTTTCTCCAACTCGGAAATATTTTTCAAACGTTTAGAAAAAACTTATTTAGTAAAAAAAACCATTAATTCTATTTCCATTATTTCGCATACTTTTTCCATTGATAATTTAATGTTGTATCCTTCTTTTTTTCTTTCAATTGGCATTTAATAATCGTCATGGCATTTAATCGATAAACGGATCGTTTACGTCATTTTTTTTCTTTCGAAATGGTCTATCTCTGGAAAAATAGAGAAATAGAAAAAAAATAGAACACGCGCATTTTTGCACGTTGAATGCGATTGCAAAGAACGATTACTGAATACCGGTGTCGTTATGAAACAATTCTTTCGTTTACGTCGACGAGTCTATTACTAGACGCGAAGAAGAATATACGACTGTTATGGCGGCAAATTCACACTGAGCCGACCGTGTTTAGCAAATATCGCTCGAATGTTACACTTTGTCCACTCGTTTCTAAACATTTGAACGAAGTTTAAAGCAAACAATTATTTCAACAACCAACTTGTTGCAATTACTTGAATACGACATCACATACAATTAAAAATATTTTTTTGAACCACTTTTATTCCAAATCACAATTAATTTTCGTTTTTGAGTTTTTACGTTTCGATGATTTTTTTAAATATACAAAAAATATTATTTCTGTTCATTCTAATGTTTATAATAATGCAGGAGGAAAATACGATTTTTTCGTCTCCTTGTAAAGTATTTTGCAATTAATATTATTATTATTATTATTATTTATTCATATTAATATTATTATTTATTTGTTCAGATTATTTATTAATATTATTATTATTATTATTATTATTATTCCGGAGGAATAAAAAAATAAATACAGATAAATATAAATATAGAAATAAATAAATATTGGAAATTAGAAAATAAAAATTGACCAGTCTTTGACTACCATCGTCAGCAGAAAAAGTTTGATCTAGAGAATCTGCACTTTCTTTTTTGCAATTATTCATCTACTTATAAAAAAAATAAATTAGAAAACGGAAATTTTTTGGAAAATTTGCAAATTTACTGCGTACGGGAAATAAACTCCGATAAATAGACAAAAAATAGGTAAACAATTTAATAGCCCAAACGAGATCTCTTAAATCTGCGAGAAAGGTTTTAATGTCAGTAATTATTAATTTTTCTTTTGCTTCTTTTCATTTTGCAGATGATGGGGTTCTCGTTTGTAATTTCTTAGTGAAGTCTTTTCGACGTTGGGAATTTTCGCGCGTTTTTATACCGTCGCGAAATTCGCGTTATTTCCGTTCGAAGTGTCCGAACATTCCACCGTTTGTTCCACTTGTATTACAAGTTCTTATCTGACGTACCGAGCGTAATACGCCGGAACATTAGTTTTTTAGTCTTCGACGAATATTATCGCGATTCCGACTACATTTGTACTCGCAAATATCACAAGGTCAAACAAACGTCATTGTTCTGGCATTCAATCTCGTATCGTTCGATAACTCTTTAAGTTATTTTTTCGCTTCACTTTTTCGTTTGAGTTGGATCTTTAGGGTTTTTGTCGATCCTCGATCACGTCGAAGCAACTTTCGCGGCGTACGTGACCGAGTGCATGCTGATCAGAAACGTAAAAGAAAAACGTACGCTCCGGATCGCTCGACTGGTCAGAGATCGTTCTATTATTTTTATTATTATTTTTTTGTTGTTTTTATTTTTAATTTTTTTTTATTTTTCTCCATTTTAATTGCGGAACTCGACGTCCATTACCCTGAAACTAAAACTATATTTTCACTATTTACAGGACATAAAAATTCTCGTATGAAAGCTATATCTTATCAGCTGTGCAAATTCCATACGATGAATGCATAAATTCCAAATTTTTATTCGTCTTCGATGAATTCAGGCTTCCGTTGCCCGTAATCTCTCGAAGTTAACAATCGACCTTAATAATCGACGTGACAAATACCACGGGATTATCGATCGACCAATCGAACGGAAAATAAAAATCCTTTTGTCTTTTCTTTTATTTAAATAAAAAAACGAATTTTTGAAGATTGAGATCGATTGATCGATCGATCAATTCAACGGAGTATGAAAATCCTTTTGTCTTTTCTTTTATTCAAATAAAAAACGAATTTTTGAAGATTGCCATTTTTTTAAGAACGACTTTTGATATTTATTCAGGTTTTAATGTTTTTTTGTTTTTTTTTTTCTTGTCGTTTTTAGGAGAGCTTGGGAGGCAATTCTCGCACTGCTATGCTAGGAACTGTCGCACCTGGAAACATACATCTGGAAGAGACTCTCGCGACTTTACGGTACGCCTGCCAAGCCCGAGCTATCGTCAATCGCGTCCGCATCAACGAGGATCCTCATGATAAATTAATAAGGTAAAACGAGGATGGTGATCGCATCGTAAATTCGCTTAGGACGATAAGCTGCCTATCGTAAATAATTGCAGTCGCAATACGACTTTGAGCTGAAGAGAGGCAGGTTATTGGTAAATTTGTTTATCTATTGGCAATCTATGATTATCTATGATGATCGGCAACAAAACCATTTCTCAAAATTTTGAGACATTATTTTTGCGAATCTTCTCAAAATTTTGGGACATTTTTGCGAATCTTTTCAAAATTTTGGGACATTTTTCCGAATCTTCTCAAAATTTTGGGACATTTTTGCGAATCTTCTCAAAATTTTGGGACATTATTTTTGCGAATCTTCTCAAAATTCTGGGTGATTATTTTTGCAAATCTTCTCAAAATTTTGGGTGATTATTTTTGCAAATCTTCTTAAAATTTTGGGACATTATTTTTGCGAATCTTCTCAAAATTTTGGGTGATTATTTTTGCAAATCTTCTCAAAATTTTGGGAAATTATTTTTTATTTTGGATATATAACCTTTGCAAATATTGCCCATTCGATTGCAGTACGTAATATCGAGCTAGAAAACGATGCAAAATGGAAAATGAGACGAACTCAGTGCTCGAAAAAAAACCTGATAAGGACACTCCAAGATTTCGAAAAATATTCGCATCTCGTTAAAACTATACATAAATAATAGACGATTACGTAACGATTTGAAAAAGCTACGAGAAAATACACTGGTTGTCGTTCGAGCGGCAAATTGAAGGTCGATCGATCCTTAGAAAAAGAGCAACGATAATTCTTTTTTTTTTCTTTCATGAATTAGCACTCGTTTCCAAGCTCCGTGGAATATCTTAAAAGTTTTCACGGCGCCCGAGTACGATCGGAAAAAAGATTAACTCGCGTACGAGGATAAGACAATAATCACGTGTTTCTCCCTCGTGATATTTGCATTTTGTTTAATACCCACGTGTTGACAGAGCCGTTGTGAAGAGTACAGTAGAGTCTCGATTTCCCTAACCCAAACAAACTCAATTTACTGATAAGCAAAACTTCAATTAACAAAAATATATGAATAATCTTCATCTTCTTTTTCACTTCAGAGAATTGAAAGCGGAAGTGCTGCGTTTGCGCGGTGTTCGTGAGATTTACGACAAGCAGCTGGATCCTCAACCACGAAGAATCCTGAGTTGTGAAGAATTGACGACTGATAATACCGACGAAGTTCTAAAGAAGCAACGGGAGATCGACGAACTGAGAGAACAATTGAAACGAGCCGAGGAACAACTTTCCTTGAGCCAAAAGTGCGTATTTCTACAACCAATTTATCAGTCAATCAAACTTTTCCTGTTTCTATCTATGTCTCTGTCAAATCGTCCTTATCTCTCTGGCTTTCTCCCATCACGAGAAAAGAAGACTTTTCCAAAATTGGAATAACCGAAGGAAAACGGATGACAAATGTTGTCAAGATTCTCTGAAGATCTTCGGTAAAGCCCGCCCCCTGACGACGAGAGCTCTTAATTACTCCAAAAAAAAATTACGATTCGCAGATCTTGGCTGGAAAAGTTGCGCGAAGCTGAGGCGAGGAAAAACGAGGAATTGAGAATTCTGCGGCGTTGCGGTGTCGCTGTTGAAATAGATTTTCGCGATAAGGCAACGCAACCCTGTCTCGTTAATCTCGCACCTGATCCGATCTTGTCCGGAGCCCTTTTGTACCTCATTCCAAACGGCGTTGTCCGCATTGGAAAACGGAATACACGGAACGCTGTCGACGCTATGGAACCGTTGGATATCGTCTTGGAGGGACCTCTAGTGAGGGAATTGCACTGGTTAGTTCGGGAGGAAAGATCGATGGAAAAATCAATGGAGACAGCGAAGATCAACGTTGCTTCTGGATGGCGTTTGAAAATTCTTGTCGGATGTTACCCTGCTGATTCGCAACGTCAATGTTTCTTTCGATTGTTCATTTCGTTTTTTTTTTTTTTTGCTTCTCTCATATTCGTTGTTGCACATTTTGATCGATGCTTGTGTCCATGATCCAAGAAGGAAGTTTGTCCGCATCTCCAAAATGGGCTTCGCGCATGCAACGATTTTTGCAACCTGTTCTGCGTCGCAATAACGACGAAATATTCTGATCGCAACGTCCCATCTCATTAACATACCTTCTATGCTTCCTGCTACTCGGGAGTATCCTCGGCACGAATGCAATCAGCGATAATTAGAATCGAGCGGCGATCGCGACCCGTAACGCTTATTCGCGTGCACCGAGTCAACACAGGAAACGCATCGAACGAATTTTATTAATCACGACGTTTTATTTCGTTTCAACAGCACCATCGAGAATAACAATGGATATCTCACGCTAAACACGCAGAATGATGCCGATACTTTCGTGAACGGACAGGTGAATATTTTCTACCGGTGAAAATGCCAGTTTCGTTCTGGATCTCGTTTGATTAGTTATAATTTAAAAAAGTAAAAATAATGTCGATGTGTGATTTGAAAAATATAATTTTAAAAAGAAAAAAGTAAAAAAAGAAATTCATATCGATTCACAGATCGTCAACGGTCGGGTTCACCTGAAACACGGAGACCGCCTGGTAATCGGTGGCAATCACTATTTCAAGATATGCAATCCCCATGACGACCAGAATAACAAGCAAATAACAGCTCAACCTGTCGACTTTGAGTTCGCCCATCAAGAATTGTTAACGATTCAGGAGGAAAGGTGAGCAATCTTAGCATTACGTATTGTGAAAATTCTTTTTTTCTTAACTTTGCGAAAACGACGTGTTTGTTTTGCCGCATGTTTGCTTCGAGACGAGAAATATGCGCGGAAAAAGATTCTTGGGTGCGACGCACACGTCGATGTTATCGAGCTGTGTTTCCAACCATTAGGAAAAATCAATCTTGAAAGAAAAAAAAACCTGTCATTTGCCTTAATTGGCCTTAATTTGACTTTATTTTGACTTAACTCTTTTTTAACGCGCAGATTGCGAGCCGAACTGGAGGAATCGAAGCAAAAAGCGATCAAGGAATTGGAGAACGCGAAACGGGAGGCTGAGTTACAGCTGAACGTCCAAAAGTCTTCATATGAGCGGGAAATCGAAGCGTTGGGCTCTACGCTCGAGAAACAAAAAATTGCTCTCGAAAAAACGAACCAACGGAGCCGAGAACTCGAGATCGAAAAGGATTTGTTGGCGAACGAGATCGAGAGGAATAACCGTTTGAGGAAACTAATTACGGACGACAGTGCTATACAAGTGACGCCTTACAAGTCAAATTTCCTACGAGAACTCGAAACCATTCTGTTCGAGAGTACCGCCGACGCTGAGTCGGCGCTACGAATGAAATTGAGCCACGAGGCGATCAAGGCCGGTGGTGTCAGTTTGCACGAAATGCAATTGCTCGTCAGAGAAGCCACGGAACGGTGTCGAGATGTTGGTGTCAATTACGTGAGTATATTCACTTTGCTTTGACGCCCTTACCTCAACCAACTCGACATTTCCGAGAAAATTTTTATACGGTTTTAAGGGTGTTTGAGGTATGAAAGATTTTTTAATTCGGGCACTCGATGTAACGTGATATCACTTCTGAATGAGACAATACGTAGGCCAAGCTTTAAAATATCAGTTTAAAGCTTTTTTTGTTCTTCATTGATTTCTCTATATTTAAATAAATTTTATTTATATTATGGGCAATATTTTTGAGCGTTGAATTATAATTCTATGACAAAGATTTATTTTCAGTACTGAAAAAAGTGCTATTTGGTCATAAACAAAATCGAATGAAAATATTGTTTTATTATTAAATTACATGCACAAAAAGATCGAAAACTCTGAAGCGATTTCCAACAGCCTTTTTTACACGCTTTTATTTAACTCGCACTGTTTGTTGTATGCGTCAAAATTTGTAATCGATTTTTCGACCACTTATGATCATCGGATCGAGCTGAAATTTCTCATACAGTCTTGTTGTCGGTGACAATGCATGACTAGCTACCCCCATGATATGGGTATCAAATGAAAGGGTTTGCTGTCAGGAATACGAAAAAATAGTCACATGACTTAAATCCAATATGGCGGAGATCCAAGATGGCGGATTGGCTATTTGAAATGCACCCCCATGATATGGGTATCAAATGAAAGGGTTTGCTGAATGGGATACGAAAAAAATTATCACGTGACCTTAATCCAACATGGCGGCCGTCTCAAGGTCGCGGATTGGCTATTTGAAATGCAGCCCTATGATTTAGGTATAAAAAAAATCGATAGGTACGAATATTTGAGAAGACTCAAAAGAAGAAAATAAAAATATTTTTTTTTTAGTTTTTTAAAAAAATGTGATCCGCAATTTGTATGACTAAAAATAAAAGCGTGGGGCCCTGTATATGTGATAGATAAATGAATTATAGTAAGGGCCCCACGCTGTTATTTTTAGTCATACAAATTTTGGATCACATTTTTGTGTAGAGAAAAAAATTATTTTCTTCTTTTTGGTGCACTTTCTACGCATAAATAAAAGCGTGCTTTTTAAAAAACTTTTTTAAAAATATTTTTATTTCGTATTGTGCAAGAACTTCTTATAAAAAGCACACGGAGAAAACGGGAGCCTCAAACTCGAACACTGGTTGCCAGAAT